>JAWPHD010007802.1:0-123500 GCA_037043455.1 Cyrtodaria siliqua
TGTAACTCGCAACTCGCATTTTCTAAGTTATTTTCAGCTTGTAACTCACAACTCGTTTTTTGTTGCTTGTAACTTGCAACTCGTTTTTTGTAACTCGCAACGCGCTTTTTGTAACTCGCAACTTGCTTTTTGTAACTCGCAACTCGACAAAAAGAAATCCTCGCTTTTAACATACTTAACTTTTCACTAGGATGACTGGTCTCTCAGAAATAAGGTGATTTAGTTTAAACTTATTTATTTTACATCGATTGAATCGAAAGCTCTATGAACTTATTTGAATCACTCTCGATGTCTTCCTGGGTAGAACCAGTACTAAGCAATGCAGATAAAGTGTCTTGCTCAGGGACACAACGCATATGGCAATGACGGGAATCGAACTCACGACTTTTGTATCATGGGTCCAACGCTCTACCACTAGACCACAGCGCTTTGTTATTGGACATTAATTTTGTTATCAAAAAATCTATGTTAATTTTCTATATCAAGTTTATTGAACATGCATTTTGTACATGTAAATACATTTCATAAATTGGCATTTCTTATTTTAGCAACATTAAAAAGGAGTTATCAGGAAGGTTTTTCTCCCAGTGAGAGACTGGCAGATATGGAGTAAGTTAAGATGAAATTCTATAACATTTTCTTCTGTTATGTTGTATAATAATAAAATAATATTTGTTGGACATCATTTTATTATGTAATGTCATTTCAGCTGCGTGTAAACCTAACTGCTTTCTGCATGTAGACCTAACTGCTTTGAGCTGAAACATATGTTCTGAATTTTTGTGTGCAGAGATATCTAGAGGCAATACTGCTTTAGGACTAACAATTTCCAGAATCCCAAACTTACCCAAGGAAGAGCGGCCACATTAGGGAAGGTTCCACACACTGCACACAATATGGGGCCAGGTTCACCCGAGTTATCTCCCTCATCATCCTTTATCACAGAGTATGTGTGGTTGGATACCAGGCCACTCACTTTCCCTGAAAGCAAAACAATTCAGCTCTAAATCATGGTCACCTCATGTTTGATACATTGGATGTGAAAATATCCCACTCAGAAGACGTAATTATGTTCAAATTCAGTTATGTGATGAGAGACAAGAAAGTGCGCCAGTCAGCAATAAGTGTCTTGACCATAATTATGTCCAGAAATTGAATGTTGAAGGAAAAAAGGCCATATTTTTTTCTAAAATTAAAATGTAGAGTTATGGAACTTGTGTGTATGAGTGGGTTTAAGGAAACTGAAGACAAATGCAAAAGTTTGAATGAATTTGACAAATCAATGTTAAGTATATTAGAATGTGAACAAGAAATGTGTAAATTCCACGAAAACCAGGTTTTTCATTTGAAATGCTATTACAGTGCCGGTAAGATGAAAATGAAGTAAAAAAGGGCAAGTTTCGTTCCAATATCTCATTCCAAACTAAAGTTACTGAGCGAAAACCGTAATCTATTTTTAGTAACAATGACCTTGACCCCAGTGACACCAATACAACCCCAAGCTTCCTTTCCATATAAGGTACCTACACAGCAAGTTTCATTCCAATACCTCATTCCCAAGTAAAGTTATTGTGCGGAAACTGTTTTTCTATTTTTAGTAACAATGGCCTTGACCTTGACCCCAGTGACCCTAACTGCAATCCCAAATTTCCTTTTGATATAAGCTACCTACATAGCAAGTTTCATTCTAATATCACATTCCTTACTCAATACTTCCTATAAAGTTTCATGGAAGATGAAAAATGTAGGCAGAGTTGAGCGGAAATGATTTACATTTGAAATACTTCAAAGTTGAAAAATTTCAAAGTCCCATAACTCTGCCAAAAACGATTCAACTAGAACGTCCTGACAATATGCGCTAGCTACTAGACATCATAGTGATACTTCCTATACACTATCATGAAAATCAGATGAAAAATGTAGGAGTCAGCGGAAATGATTTACATTTGAAAAACTTCAAATTCCCATAACTCTGCCAAAAATGATTTAACTAGAAAGTCCTGAAAATACGCACTACTAGCCATCATACTGATACTTCCTATGAAGTTTCATGAAAATTGGATGAAAAATGTAGGAGTTGAGCGGACAAGCTTTAGAAATGAAAAGCTTCAAAGTCCCGCAACTCTGCGAAAATTCATTCAACCGGTATCACTAGCGGATCCGGGGGGGGGGGGGGGGGGGGGGGGGGGGGGGGGGGGGCGCACCCGGCACGCGCCCCCCCCTAAAATTTCCGGATCATACATGTATGTCCATGTTACTGTAGATAAAATATCAAACAATTTCGTTGCACGCCCTCAGTATAAAAAAAATTCTCGCTCACTCGGCGCATAATGGCTAACGAGTGGTTTAATTAACACATTGTTAAATCCTTTTATTTGAAAACGGACTTTTTTATTCATACATGTATGTCCATGTTACTGTAGATAAAATATCAACAATTTCGATGCACGCCCTCAGTATAAAAAAAAATCTCGCTCGGCGCATAATGGCTAATGAGTGGTTTAATTAACACATTGTTAAATCCTTTTATTTGAAAACGGACTTTTTTATTCATACATGTATGTCCATGTTACTGTAGATAAAATATCAAACAATTTCGATGCACGCCCTCAGTATAAAAAATTTTCTCGCTCGCTCGACGCATAATGGCTAATGAGTGGTTTAATTAACACATTGTTAAATCCTTTTATTTGAAAAACGGACTTTTTTATTCATACATGTATGTCCATGTTACTGTAGATAAAATATCAAACAATTTCGTTGCACGCCCACAGTATAAAATTTTTTTTTGCTCGCTTCGCTCGCTCGATGCATAATGGCTAATGAGTGGTTTAATTAACACATTGTTAAATCTTTTTATTTGAAAACGGATTTTTTTTATTCATGCATGTATGTCCATGTTACTGTAGATAAAATATCAAACAATATCGATGCACGCACTAAGTATAAAAAAAATTATCGCTCGCTCAACGCATAATGGCTAATGAGTGGTTTAATTAACACATTGTAAAATCCTTTCATTTGAAAATGGAATTTTTTACCCTATCAATGCATTACCGCAACCAATTTATGAGGCTAGTGGCGGACCCGAAAATTGACTAAAAACTTACGCCCCCTCTAACCTGAAATCCTGGATCCGCCCCTGGGTATGTCCTGATAATAAGCACTACTAGACATCATACTGATACTTCCTGTGAAGTTTCATGAAAATCAGACGAAAAATGTAGGAGGACTTAAGCTGACAAGAAAGCGGGACAGACGGGCATAAGGATGGACGGAGATGATGGCAACTATATGCCCTTCTCGAAAATTTCGGGGAGCATAAAAACTGCAACGTAAATGTTGCTGCCCCTGCTACCATTGTCAGTGCAAATTGATACCTATGTCTCGCCACCTTCTTTGAAGGCGAGATAAGAAATACATAAGGCTATTAGGCTTTTAATAGGGAAGTTAGAGTAAGTTTGGTTACATCTCTTACGGTAAGATTGTGACAACAGATGGGCACAAATATTATAATATGAGCTCCTCAAAATATGCGCACCTCTCAGAATTTGTATTATTATAAATATACGTAAAACCAAGAAGCCCAAGAGGGCCTGTATCTCTCTACTGGCTTTATGGGGTCTGTGGTTGAGGGGTGAGATTAGTTGTGGCACATATGACAAAATCCTTCGCCTTGCACTGAGCAAAGTGGCAGTCGAACATAAATTACTACTAGTCCCCCAAGTACCCATGTAGAGGGGCCCCTTTATGTTAGAGTAACAAAACCCGTTATATAAATGCATCCACATTTGGACAAAAAAGTAAATTCAGTAATCGGTTTCTTTTTACCCGAATACCCCCTAGGGAGACCCAGCAGATGGAACCAAAGTACGAAAACTTACTGTGCAACTACATTTCCTTAACTAAGAAATACACCACACATGAACATGAAATCTCAAAGGGTATGGAGAGAGTTAGCATCACAAGGCGGAAACTCCATTATAATAAATTACTGCTAGTTCCCCAAGTTGAAGTGCCCCTTTATGCAGGCGGTCAAAACTCGTTTTATATAATTATGTCGTGCCTCAAGTCAAAACTCGTTTTATATAATTATGTCGTGCCTCAAGTCCCTAAATAACCATACCAAATTAGAACTAGAGGTTGTTTTTAGTAAAAACAGATGTCTCCTCCGCTGGCGAAATGGCCATAAATCCGCTGAAAATCATTCAACTGGAACACGACGATGACATGCGCAACTAAGCTTGTTAATGATCATCCCTACCAAGTTTCCTTGAAATCTGCCAGGGGATCAGGAAAACTAGGTGGTAAATTTTTTTTGTATTAAAACCTTTAAAGGGCCATAACTCTGCCAAAAATCATTCAACCGGGACACGACAATGATATACGCTACCAAGTTTCGGTGGTTGAGGAAAACTAGTCCGGACAAAGTTTGTTATGAAAACCTTTAAGGAGTCATGACTCCACCCACAATCATTCAACCGGAATATGAATGATATGCGTAACTACGCTTGGTATTGATCATTCCTTCAGGAAAACTAGTCCGGATAAAGTTTGTGAATAAGGGGCCATAACTCTGTCAAAAATCATTTAACCGGAACACGGCAATGACATGCGCAACTAGACTTGGAACTGATCATCCCTGCCAAGTTTCATTGAAATCCGGCCATGGGTTCAGGAGAACAAGTCTGTACATAGTTAGGTTATTAAAACCTTCAAAGGGCCATAACTCTGCCAAAATTCATTCAACTTGAACACGGTGATGATAAGCGCAACTAGGCTTGGTACTGATCATCCCCACCAAGATTCGTTGAAATGCGGCCAGGGTATCTGGAGAACTACGGTAGTCGGGACACTGTTTATGCATAGCAACCTTTAAAGAGCCACAACTTAAACAAAAAGCATTCAACCAGAACACAGCAACAATATGCACAACTAGGCCTGGTACTGATCATTTCTTCGAAATTTGATTGAAATCCAGCCAGGAGTTCAGAAAAACTAGTCCGGATAAAGTTTGTGTATAATGGAACATAGCTGTCAAAAATCATTTAAAAGAAACACAGCAATGACATGAGGAACTAGGCTTTGTACTGATCATCCCTGCAAGTTTCGTTGAAATCTGGCCAGGGGTTAGTGTATTAAAAACTTTAAAGGGTCATAACTCTGCCAAAAATCATTAAACCGGAACACGGCAATCACATGCGTAACTAGGCTCGGTACTGATCAGCCCTGCAAAGTTTCGTTGAAATCTGCCCAAGGGTTCAGGAGAACTAGCCGGACAAGTTTGTGTACTAAATCCATTAAGGGCCACAACTCTGCAAAAAATCATTCAACTGGAACACAGTGAAGATATGCACAACTAGGCTTGATACTGATCATCCCTGCAAAGTTTCGTTGAAATCCGGGCAAATGAAGCAAAATACAACATTTTAAACTAAATCAAGGGCCATAACTCTGGTGTTACTAATCCGATGTGGCTGGTTTTCAATCTTGTCCAAGCTTTTATTGATATTAACAATCTGGTAAAGTTTGGTAAAGATCGGATGAAAAATGAAGGCCATATCATCTTAACGAGGCGAATTTAGGCCCCACTTAGTCTAAAAAGGCCCTGAGGGTATTAAAAATAACTGGCACAACAGACATACCGGTAATGTTTGCAACAGATGCAGCATCACATGTTAATGGGGATAAATATTACTTGAATAGCTACAGAAATACTTACATGTATTTTCTGGTTCTGTCCCAGTGGTGAGGGACAAGACGTGGGGTATATTGTTGTCCTTGAGAACATACTCGAGGATGAGTTTGTACTGGAGGATGGTATTCCACACAGCTTCTTGCAGCACTTTCAAATTCACCGAGCCTTGTTGCTTCTTTACCGTATGACAGTATAGGGATACAGAACTGTTATCTGTAGAAGAAAACAAACAAATTGAATTTAATTTTATAGTCACCCCAACAGCTAACGTCATATGGCGAATTTCCAGCTTCCATTGGTGGAGGAAGACCCCAGATGCCCCTCTGGCAATTTTTGTTTCGGTTTCAGTTTCGGGCACCTGGGTAGAACCACCAACGGTCCGCAAGCCAGCTGGATAGCTTCCTCACATAAAGATTCCTAGGCCCATGAGGGATCAAACCTGCAGCGGTGAGGGGCAAGTGATTTCAAGTCAGAGGCTCTAACCACTTGGCCACGGACGCCCATGAATTAAATGAAATGTGTTGCCTCAAATACATGATTAGGTAATCCAGATAGCCAAAAATAACAACAAACATAGTCTAATAGCTTGATAGACTCATTTTGAATGGGACCATGAATCCCTTTTCACTATCAGTTATTAGTATTAATCATGGCCGTGATTGGTTTAAACAATATTTTTTTCAAGAAATGTGAAAACTTATACAGTCGAACCTCGATAGCTCGAAGTCAGCGGGACCATAGGGATATGTTCGAGCTATCGGTGGCTTCGAGGCATCGAGGTAACGGTAAAAAGCAAACTATCTATCCGAATATGTGTACCACCCGAAATAGTGTTACTTGCATGTGTACGTGATGTAACGTTCTCAGTATTTTTTTTATGTTCATGCATGTTTGTTTAAACCTCATAACGGATATATGACATGTAATTGTTACACTGAAAATACAAGAAAAACTGCAATAATGTGTTTGTTTTATCATTTATTTAAAGAAATATCACACTAATATATTTTAACATACATTCCGGAAGTCCGAATAATGAGAACAAGGTAAGACTGGTTTCCGTACATTATTTCATTAGAAAATCAACCGTGTTTAATTTATCGTAATTAACAGTAAACGAAGTTCACTAAATATAAATTGTATCTGTATAGTATCGCTTTTCAATCATAAATGTTCGCACCTTTAACAACCAACTTTATCTGTTTTCGCACTATAATCGAACTTGCTACAAACAAATACAAACGCGTATATTACAATTAATATGGCCGACGTCGCATGGCAACGGATCATCACCTTCGATTAAGCGGGATTTAAATTCACACAAAAATCGAGGTTCCACATGTATATTTTAAATTTGTCTCCTTAATATTCTTAGAGAAAGATACGGCTGACATTTTATGCATTATAAATATCATACTGTGTTTACATGGCATTTGATTGAATTTAACATGTACAAATAGTAATATAAATTTGGAATTTGTCATATTAATGTATATATGCCCGAATCGCTACAAATGTTTATGATGAATAATACCCTTGAACCTGGTATATATGGCCGTGATTAATAAGCTTCCATTTGAAGTCCATATCCTGCCATCAACAGACAAAGTTTACAACAGATGTACAACGTTTCTAAACCTTCTGACAACAAGTTATTTATATAACTTACATATTTTGAAAATTTGAACTCTATATAAATGACTTTAACCAGCCAATTGCAAGCCGAAACACAAATCTGGAATGTCGCATTAACAGTTTATACCAACTCATAATTCATTTTACGCATATTCAAGTTCGGGTATTTTAGATACCTGTGAATAAACCTATACTTTTAATCGGCACATATACATTACCTGAATATGGTGTGGATAAAAGATTTTTTGTAATGTAATGTTGCGTTTACCTGCCAGGTTGGTGCCTTTAAAGGAACACACAGCAATCTTGATAATTCCAAACACATAACATACAATAAATACTGAAAAAGGGGATCCCTTGGAAGCAACAAACACAAACAAGAGATAAAAGTAGCACACTCGGTTTTATTGAGTCTGTTCATGAGAGGTAATGTAAAATGAAACACCTCACACCTCCAAGCACCGGCTTAAGCGATATTCTACTTTAAAGCAACACAGAATGGGCTTGATGATCCCAAAGGACCAATAAGTAATAACACTACTGATTTGTAGTCGAGGCGACTTTTTACGGCTGCCACACAGCACTAAACAAACGCTAGTGTGAATGTCAATAAATACTGAAAAAGGGAATCCCTTGGAAGCAACAAAAACAAACAAGAGATAAAAGTAGTAGACTCGGTTTTATTGAGTCTGTTCTTTTTTTATAAACAGCAACTTTATCATTCCAAACCCATGACACATTACGTGGTCCTGCCTTAACTCCATTAAGCTATGGGAAAGCTTATATTAGAAGGCTTTTATAACAGATATTTCGATTATAAAACACGTTTAAAAACATTTTTTACTAAAAAAATGCAAAAGCCTGTTTAAAATTACCTATTAAATGTTTTAATTTTACAATATGCAAATTGTTTATAATAAGCCGAAATTAGTTTTATTTCATATCCCAGCCAACCCCGTATTCGCTTCTTGGAGAAGGGGTTGGATGGGGTATGAAAGTTAATACTTGGACCAAGTAATGATACAAGACGTTTTTCAAAACAACTTGTACACTTAAAATCAGAAATAATAATTAGTTAAAAAGTTTAAAGATGCTCTACCTATATCTTTTTGTCTACCAATTGATATAAACTTTACTTACTTGTAAAGAGGACTATGAAAAAGGTAAACGGCAATAATTTCACCCCATGTAATATACGTTTTGCTGGGGGAAAACAGGATAGAAAAGATCGGATTTTTGAAATTGTATTCGTAATTGTTTTAGACAAGCCGATTACGGAGATTTTCCGATCTTATTCGTTTACAATCGGAACTGCCTCGTCGGATTGGCGACGAGTTCCGATCGATTCGTTTACTATCGGAACAGCCCCGAGTAGTTTGTTTTCGTTCAACTGAATGGCATTGCGCATGTCCGATAAAATCGTAAAAACTCGTAGTTCTCCGGCAGGAATAAATGGCTGGGCAGCATTTTATTCAAGATATTGTTTTGATCATAATTAATAATTTACAGAACTGGAATACGAACCTTGTTGCTTCTTAGAATACTCATCAAATAGCTTTGCATACATATAAATGCAGTAATATTGAGTATTTAATATTTTACATTAAAAATCGCGTAGATATAGGTAGTGCCTCTTTAAAGATGGCAATTTTTTATTTTTGCAAATATATTAAAGCCTATATAGAATAATGAAGAAAATTTGAAAACTCCAAAATATATTACCTTTTATTTAATAATGTGCCAGCAAGTTTAAAGTCAAACTGATAATGGATTAATATATCAAGGCGCTAATTTGAATGCTTGTTAAATCATTCAAGATTGCCAGGTGTCCCTTAAATGTTTAATTATTTCACTGCCAATTGTATTTACCTCCCTTTTCTCGACTACACTCAAACAGTGTCTCAACAAAACCTTCCTGAATGATAAACCCACTGCTCCATAATATCTGTGGACGTCTGATTTTTGAACAAAGGAAGAGCAATTTAGGCAGAATGAAACTGGGTATAGGAGTAGCACACTCTGCCTTGTAGCCGATGGTGAAGAACAGGTCTTTTTTCTTCTCTGTTGGTGGAATTTCGGGGAAGAAATGATCCTGTAAATATATATATATGTAATAGATGGAGTACATGAAACCCGAGAATATGACATATAGTCTAACAAGGGAAAGAAACCCCGGAGTTAGTTAAATGACACTATAACTGTGCTTCACAGGATAATTATTCAAATAATGCTTCCATTTTTCACTATTAACAACCACGATATTAAATATATGTTGAGAAAAAGTACAACAAAAATATCCAATAAGCATTTAAATCAGTATAAGATTGATTGATTTCATTTCAAAACTAAGAGTTTGTTAGGCTCTACTTTTGAATATAGAATTATGACCACAAACCTATTCTTACCAAGCTCCACCTCTTGTCAACATAAGTTAGTGGGAGATCAACAAAAGAACAATTACTTGACTATGATACAAGTATAACTAGAACCAAACCAACTGGAGGGCACGTCTTCGAAAAAATCTCCATGCGTTCTTCAAACAAGTAAATATGGTAAACAAATATATGTTCACCCCTTTGACCCCGTATCCAAATCTAGGGGCACCACTGTTTGTGTCGACTGTTCTTTGATACTCCGAATACAAATATTACTATGTATGTTATTCTGTATGTATATGATGTACAACACTACATGTAAGTTAATAAATTAAATTTAGAATATTTTGTATTTGAATACTTGACCCCAACCTGGAGACTCACACCCTGGAGCAAAATGTACCATATAATACCATCATCATTATGATCATAAAACTTAATTTGAGAAAAAAAATCATTTCAGACATAATAAAAAAATAAATAAAAAAATAATAATACCTCTCCCAACCAAACAATTGGGCAGATGTCTGAGTTTGAACTGAATTGGGTTTTAAAGCACACCAACACATGAAAGGTTATATGGCACTTAACAGGAATGAACATGCCAGGCTCATCCTCCATGTACATAGAGATAAAATATGGAAAATGGGCCTAAAAACGTCTCAACTGCAGAGTTGCTGCAAATTCTATTGTAGACGCTGGCGCCATGTTTATTGTTTTTCTGCCACTGCTCTAGTGATTTGAGCGAGATGGCACCAGAAACAATGCAGGGATCATGAATCATTTTATATGTTGTTTATCTTTTATAGAATAGTATATATACCAAGTATTTGAACAAAGATGGAAATATGAGAGTTTATTTGAAATTTTAGTGTATATGACCTTTCGATGCCGCCCCCTGCCATTCTATAGGTGCAGAGCTAAATATAATGTTGCCCTTGCTTGCTGTTATCATGTGGGGAAGTCATACACTAGGTTTGGTTGAATTCCGCTCAGTGGTTACAGACAAATGGAGATGTTACAGTCGATTTCGGTTATTTGCATAGCCCATTTGTCAAGAAAATATATGCGATTAACCGGAGTATTCGAATAACCGAAATTGAACATTTTGTACATGTAGCGGTGCACGTTTCTACTTTCGTTTTACTGTTCTGTTAATACTTACATAGAAACTCCATAAAAGCGAGTTAATTCTATGTAAGATGTTTGATAGGATTATTATTGTGCATATCCATTTTGTATTTACTGTTATTTGATAGATTTTATGCAATATTTGTGCGTACTTGTTTTCTTTCAACCTGCGTCGCTTTGCTATTGTTTGAAGTGTGAATTACACAGCCATGATAATAACACAAAAGCTTATTTTATTTTTCATTTATTAAGTATCCTCTATGAGCTACTCCATGTCATATGCATCTCTACCGACACTAGCAAACTGAGAGCAGTAAATAATTAACAACACATTGCTTTACACTGCGTACAAACTTATTATTAAATCGTGTATGCTAATTGGTGAGCGATCGTCATGGCGTGGAAGTTTCACGGAAACCGCACAAAATGGCAAACTTTCGGTGTCAATTAGCACCTTTTGTCAATCAATTTGCCTCGGACTTATCTCTGTGACCGCGTCAATCAATTAACAGTTGCAACATACAGGTAAATTTGACTTTCATTATGCAATTAGCCAAATATTCGTTATGCAATTATCCGGAATGTGACAAAAACCTATGCGATTATACGGGTTTTTTTACATGCAAAAGAATATGAATGGTTTTGTGTTTCAAAACTTTATGCAATTAACCGAAATATGCAATTAACCGATATGCGATTAAATGGAATCGACTGTACCAATATCCTATTATGCCTTTTTTAAAATTCGTTTGGATAATTACAATTCCATTATTCACTTAGATACAGCACATGATTATTGTGGTCAATTCCCAAAGATTGCATGGTTTCCAAAACCTTTTATGAAAGATTGTTAAGGCTATTCTGTTAAAACACACACTGGAATCACAGACATATTAATAAACAGATAGGAAACTTCCTATCTGAACCAGTGAAGTATTAACCAAAATATTATGTGGCACCTTAACTTTTCTTTCTATCTTCTCTCTCAAATATTCACTGATTTTTATGAGAATACATTCCAAATATTGATAGTGAATAGCAAAATGGGATTATAACAATTAATGTTTATTTTGAAAATAAGAAATTGTATAAAAAAATGTTTAAATTTAAAAATGTCGTCATTTTTCACTTTTCTCTTAAATATCAAGGTTTTGACATGTAAGAGAAAGAAAAATACTACCACTGGAAAGAAAATTAAATGTGTGATGGGATTTGGCATAAATGAAACTTGTATCTATATAACTCTTCATGATATGTGTGTTTAAAGTTGGGAAATAATTTGTGAAATTTTCGCACTGTGCCATGTCACATTTAGATAATTTTCGTATTATTCTCAGGTCTGTGACTGGAAGGCACTTTTGAAATTGAACACCCACAACGTACAACAATAAAGGTGATGGAAAATGTGAACAGAAATATATGTAAAGGAGAACATTTCATTATACAGAAATATCGGACAAAAATGTAAAGAGAAAATTCAAGCAGAAATATGTAAAAAAGAGAATATTTTATTTAATGAGAAGGAATTAATGACTTGTGAATAAATTCTTACGACAGGAATGTTTGGTTCCAGTTGTAGATCTTTCAGTGGTATGAAGATGGTAGGATGAACACTGAGTCCCAGTTTGAAGACAAATCTGGCGCCGGTCTCAGCCTGAAAAGGGATTTATTTTAGTAGAAGTCATATTTCATTTAATAGTAAAATATATATTGTTTCAGTGTTTATATTTAAGGGTAAGAATGTAAAACTCGCTATTTTCAGAATAAAATTGTAACAGTTTAATGCATGTAAAATAACATTGTTACAATATGTGAGAAAACGGAACAGCTAAATATTTCATCCTAATTTCGGCTTAAACAGTTTGCATATTGTAAAATTAAAACATTTAATAGGTAATTTTAAACAGGTTATCGTAATTTTTTCATTAAAAAATATTTTAAACATGTTTTATGGTCGAAATATCCGTTATAGAATCCTGCTTATATAAGCTTTCCCATTGCTTAATGGAATTAAGACGGGACCACGTAATGGAATAAATTCTAACATTTTTACTGTAGAAGTCATAAATAAGTAATAGATAGAGTCTGGTCTCAGCGAGTTGGCTTATTTAAACACCGAGATGGGCTATACCCATCGAGGTGTTTAAATAACCAACGAGCTGAGACAGACTCTATCTTTTTGGTAGCATAGTGTACTTAGTAATACTGTGACGTCATAGTGACCGTACTCTAAATTCCAATATCTGGTAGTTGTAGTACAGTATAGCCACGTCCCTTTAGTTACCCTAAATTAAACGATTTAATGCTCTGCATTCATCAAAGGAAATGTTGCCGACCATGCTACAATAAATTGATTTATAAATCACTTTTGGGTAGTTTGTTGGACAAGTGGTAGTGGTATAAAGCTTGAAGCTTTAAACTTCTCAGATTGAAATGAGTTGGGGTTTAAAGCACACCAACACAAGAAAGGTTATATGGCGCCAAACAGGGATGAACATTCTAGGCTTATCCTCCATTTATATCTAGATAAAATATGGAAAATGGGCCTGAGAACCTTCTAACCTGTATAACTGCAGAGTTGCTGCACATTCTATAGTAGACATAGTATATACAATGGTGCCATGCTCCCACATTTGCATATGCTGGGTCATGATGAAGACCTTTAATGAGCATGACAAAATATGACAATGAGCGTGAAATGTGGTCCTAATCCTCTGCCTCTAGCAGGATTTGCAGTGGTCCTATTCAACTTCCCGCAACCACACAAGGCTTATCAAATTGAAGAGGAAGGGTTTTATTACTCACAAATCTCAACGTAACCTTACTGTCTTAATTCCGATATTTGTCATTTGGCTTAGGCATATCAAGATGAAAAGAATACCTGAGTTTGGTTCATCATTTTGAGAAGCTCTGCCATGAGATCGTCCATCTTCCACATTGGAGTAGCATCACTCAAGCCAACCAGCTTGCCCTGGTTGGTTGACGTAGCGGGTGGGGTAAAAGCTTTATTGATAATCTTCGCCAGCCAGCTGATCAGGCACACAGCCGTCATCTCTTGTATAATAGGCAAACATATCGTCTTACCCTGGAATAAATTAATGAACAATGTACAAGCTTGATTTTTGTTTTGTTTGTATGGTGTTTTACGTCATTTTCAACACATGTAAGGTTATATATGACGGTCAGTTTTTTTTTGTGGTGGAGGCAGATCATCCACTTATCCTGGATAGAATCGACACTTTATCACTTACATGTCGAGCTCCCAGTTGGATTCGAACCCGCAGCGGTGAGAGGTGAGAAGGTTTACAATGCAGTTAACCACTCGGCCACAGAGATGCACGTGTACAAGTTTGAATGCTTGTCATTGGTAAATTGTTTACAAAAAAATACATAAATTTTATTTAATGAAGTTAACAGCTCCATGTTTCAAGTTGCAGAAACATCAGGCTTGTGTTAATTCTGGGCAATATAAATGTAACCAGGTTGCAAGATTTCACTACACAGTTGATACACCGGATCTATATGCCATTTCAAGAGGTGAACACAAAACTATAGTAACTATATTATGTATATATAAATAAATAACTAGATATAGTAGATTCAAATTGAGCAGCCCTCAGTTTGTTGTGTTTCTAAAATACCAGTAATGCATATTTTACTATTAAATACGCAACACTTGCCAACACATGATAAAAATATGGCAGATGAATATTCACTATATCATTTTTAAGTTGGTTACAAATTATTTATCGAATTTCGAACAAGCATCCGCTCGTTCTTGAAAGAACACGCATACCATGCTGTGAAGGATTTCCTTCTAATTGACCAGGCAGTAAAATAATCTCTATGTATCCCACTAAAACGAGATTACAGCTAAATTTGGAATACTGGCAGTACTGCAGCAAATTTGGAACGAAGGCACATTACACATTCAGGGTGGCCACAGGAATCTCAAAATACAATTGCAGTATATTTCTCTGATTGATTTTTTCTTGACCCAGCGTTTGGTTTTCCCTGATTGACAGAGGAAAATAAATGGCCTCCATCCTCCCCTATCAGTTTGTTTGTTTGTATGGTGTTTTACGTCATTTTCAACACATGTAAGGTTTTATATGACGGTCAATTTTTTGTGTTGGAGGCAGACCACCCACTTTTCCTGGGTAGAACCAGTACTGTACACCTCCTGCCATCCGTAAGAATTGACACTTCCTCACTTACAAGTCGAGCTCCCAGTGGGATTTGAACCCGCAGCGGTGAGAGGCGAAGGTTTACAACGCAACGTCGTTAACCTCCCCTATCAGTCATACTTTCAACACCAAATACACCATACTGGTATACGAGTATTTTTCTTCCGCAGTATTTTTTTAATGTTCCTTTATTTCATATTCAAACCATTTACAATGTTTATAATAGATGCACATGTATTAATATGGAAATATTTTTTATAGAAACAGTATATTTTTATCATTCACAGTGTTTCTGCAGCTCTCAATTTTTTAGGGGTCATCCTTGACCCTCTATGGAATAAACTGGGGATCATTTTGTAAATATAGGGGTCATATTTTTTGGACATGCATTTTGATGAATAGACCATGTGATGTCAGATAGACATGCATTTTTAGTTTATTAGACACTTTATTTGCCATATATTGTGTTTAAATTATTTGTAAAAAAGCAAAGGAATAAAGGAAAAAGAAGTTAACCAACGTTGTTTCATTTTGGGTTCGTCTGCCATTTTAGCTGATGTATCATGATCATCTACGCGCTTTTATTTGCTAGGATTTTTATATTAAGCGTCTACCTACTCAGACCCACATATACGTGATCAATATGACGACGACAATAACGCGGAAAGTAAAGGCATTAGTTTAACCTGTTCTAAAAATAGACCAAGATGTAATTCGATTGATATGACGACGAGAATGTAAAAATAACACGAAAGTACAGGTATTAGTTTTACCTGTTCTAATTATAGACCAAGATGTATATAGAAATAAGTTCAATCGTGATTCCTTACATTTGAAGCTTTTCAACTGAGTTTTACGATGATAATTTCATCTATCCTAGTCAATTTCATTGCATCACGAAAAACGCACTTGCTGATTTATGTCGCGTCGCCAATCATTTTAGTGCGTCTAAAACGCAAGAAACGCGTTCTCGCTGAAACACTGCATTCATCTTTTCTTTTTTTCCTGCCTGAAGATTGTGTGAGTGAAATCATGATTCTTTAAGGAGTCCTTGTAGTGTTTGTAAAAGGTTGTGCGGAAATAAAATTCCCTGATTTTCCCTGATTTCTGCATTTTTTCCCCAATTCTCTGATTTTTTCCTCCAGGTTATTTGTTTTTGCCATTTTTCTTATTTTTCCAGTTCTCCATAGTCTGTGGCCACCCTGTCACTGTTACATTTTTACCATTATGGCAAGAAGCTCCATGATCTTGTAATTGGCTGTTTTCGTCTGCTCCAAAGAGACAATTCCTTCTTGCAACATTTTCTCGGGAGAATCTGACTGGATGAACTTAAAGATGGGTCCCGCCAATTCCTGGAATTCTGGGTACATAGAACACACCCTGAGCATACCAGCCTCGAATGGCTTGCTTGTATCGCTGTCCTTCTGAAAACACAGAAATGATCGAGTATGTATGTCATTCTTAATTTGCAGTGCATAAATTATCATACACACATAAAAGCCAGATTACACTTATTAAGAAAATGTAAAATGAAACAGTTAACTTAAAGACAGTTTATGGAACAATATGACCTATGGTCTATTTGTAAACAATTAGTGAGAAAATATTTTTTACAGATATCACAGGAGATGCTACGGCAGCCAAACTGGTTCAGCCTAGAAGGACTCTTTTCAGGTGGTACACAGAAGTTCAGCGAGATCTGTAACGTGCATATGGTATGGCTCTCCCTGCACAGGGGACCTGAATGGCTTTACCTCACTATGAAGGATGCCATACTTTCACTGTACAAGACGTGCAACTACCTGGCCAGAGTAAGATATCTAAGGGTGTGTGTTTAAAATTCCCGAAAGGTGACACCACCGGGAGTCGAACCTGGGACTTCTATATCGAGAGATAAGTATGATGTTAAACCACTCTCCCACCACATCTGACACAGTAACGTCATGGCCAACTATCAATAAAGTTACTTAACCAATAGCCAAGTGAACATAAATATGTTTAACCCTTAACCCCCTACATATATATAATGCACTTTTCTTCCTTTGAATTAAGACCATTCCATTTATGTGACAAAGGGGTGTTTTGGGGAAAACGACTGATCAGCAGCCAGACATTGTAAACCCTGATCAGCCTGAGAGTTACTTGCAGGCTGATTTGGGTTTACAATGGATGCAAAGGCTATTATAGTTGTGCTTAGCAGGTTAAGGGTTAAATGTTTAAAATAGATATATGAATATTTACAACAACAAGAGTTCTAGGTTGACTAAAAGATGGTTAGGCCCCAAGATGTTACTCACAGGGGTAGGAACAGGAAAACCCCATGCCTCCCAATAATTTGACTTGGGAGTGGGGTTGGGGGAGTATCTGGTTAGAGTTCAAAAATAACAATTGACCTAATAGTCATCATTTCTGGTTAATAAGGGGGCGGTCCTATTGGTAGGGTTAAGACCACAATAATGTACAAAATGAAAATGTTGTTTGAGTTTGCACCTCCCCATATATAATCAAAAAAATTCCAAGAAAATGGATTATACAAGCTTCCACATAAGGACCTTATAAAAGGAGCAACTTTTCAATCCATTAACTCCAATTTCTTTCCTTGAAACTATATAATAATTATTTCTGTTTCTTGTTTATTGAAACTGTGAAAGTAATTTCAGTATTATCCATGTTTTACTCTATATTCACTGTTTTGTTTTATTCTAATTTCCACCACTCTATTTATCACATAAAATAAACACAGCTATGAACTTTTGCAACAAAATAAATGTAATCTGATGACTTAACAGAACACAGTGTCATCTTTTCACACTGCCAGCAAATAACTCATGATATAAGTTATCAGTGTTAAATGAAAATTAACTGCCGATTAACTTTGTTGTCATCTAAATTTTAATATCATATATTGTTAATGTCTATATTCATTATTTACCTTGAATGGTTTGGATGTATCAACCAGCATGCTCTCAAGAGAGATTGTCTCCAACGCTTTACTCAAAACCACCTTTGCCATAATTGTTTCCTGCTCATCAAGCGTAGCTCCAATTTTGGATCTGATTAAATAAACAACAATATATACACACACTAACAGAAATCAAAAAAATATCATGTAAAAATGTGAAATGAAAGTCTCATCATGAAATTTTGGTCCATAGTGAAGTACCTGCAACAAAGGATCACTGATTCCCTACAGTAAAAAAGAACTGGTCTCCTACAGTAGAATATCACTAGTTCCTGCTGACAGAAAAAACAGTTGTGATCAGTTCTCTGTTTTACATACCATTACAAAGCAGAAATCAACTGAATGTTAGCTGATGTTTGGTAACAGTCTTAAAAGTGGTTAAACCACAGGATTATAGGTAAAAATAATGTGAACTGTTTTAAGGCTGTTTAGCTGGTAGATTTGTTTGGTGTTTTAAGTCATTTTTCAGCACATTTTAGGCTTTAAATGACTGCCCACTTGTTCCTGTGTGGCACCAGTACTGTATACCCCCACTTGTTCCTGTGTGGCACCAGTACTGTATACCCCCACTTGTTCCTGTGTGGCACCAGTACTGTATACCCCCACTTGTTCCTGTGTGGCACCAGTACTGTATACCTCCAGCAATGCATAAGAATCAACACTTTTTTGTTTACAAGTCGAGCTCCCAGTGGGATTCAAACTTGTAGTGGTGAGAGGTGAAAAGGTTCAAACTTGCAGTGGTGAGAGGTGAGAAGGTCTAAAACTTGCAGTGGTGAGAGGTGAGAAGGTTTCAAACTTGCAGTGGTGAGAGGTGAGAAGGATTCAAACTCACAGTGGGGAGAGGTGAGAAGGATTCAAACTTTCAGTGGTGAGAGGTGAAGGTTTCAAACTTGCAGTGGTGAGAGGTGAGAAGGTTTCAAACTTGCAGTGGTGAAAGGTGAGGTTTCAAACTTGCATGGTGAGAGGTGAGAAGGTTCAAACTTGCAGTGGTGAGAGGTGAGAAGGTTTAAAACTTGCAGTGGTGAGAGGTGAGAAGGTTTCAAACTTGCAGTGGTGAGAGGTGAGAAGGATTCAAACTCACAGTGGGGAGAGGTGAGAAGGATTCAAACTTGCAGTGGTGAGAGGTGAGAAGGTTTCAAACTTGCAGTGGTGAGAGGAGAGAAGGGTTCAAACTTGCAGTGGTGAGAGGTGAGAAGGTTTAAAACT
Source organism: Cyrtodaria siliqua (assembly GCA_037043455.1). Taxonomy (NCBI): domain Eukaryota; kingdom Metazoa; phylum Mollusca; class Bivalvia; order Adapedonta; family Hiatellidae; genus Cyrtodaria; species Cyrtodaria siliqua. The sequence goes on from JAWPHD010007802.1 coordinate 19,195, forward strand.
TGTAGTGGTGAGAGGTGAGAAGGTTTCAAATTTGCAGTGGTGAGAGGTGAGAAGGATTCAAACTCATAGTGGGGAGAGGTGAGAAGGATTCAAACTTGCAGTGGTGAGAGGTGAGAAGGTTTTAAACTTGCAGTGGTGAGAGAGGAGAAGGGTTCAAACTTGCAGTGGTGAGAGGTGAGAAGGTTTAAAACCTGTAGTGGTGAGAGGTGAGAAGGTTTCAAATTTGCTGTGGTGAGAGGTGAGAAGGATTCAAACTCACAGTGGGGAGAGGTGAGAAGGATTCAAACTTTCAGTGGTGAGAGGTGAAGGTTTCAAACTTGCAGTGGTGAGAGGTGAGAAGGTTTCAAACTTGCAGTGGTGAAAGGTGAGGTTTCAAACTTGCAGTGGTGAGAGGTGAGAAGGTTCAAACTTGCAGTGGTGAGAGGTGAGAAGGTTTAAAACTTGCAGTGGTGAGAGGTGAGAAGGTTTCAAACTTGCAGTGGTGAGAGGTGAGAAGGATTCAAACTCACAGTGGGGAGAGGTGAGAAGGATTCAAACTTGCAGTGGTGAGAGGTGAGAAGGTTTCAAACTTGCAGTGGTGAGAGGAGAGAAGGGTTCAAACTTGCAGTGGTGAGAGGTGAGAAGGTTTAAAACTTGTAGTGGTGAGAGGTGAGAAGGTTTCAAATTTGCAGTGGTGAGAGGTGAGAAGGATTCAAACTCATAGTGGGGAGAGGTGAGAAGGATTCAAACTTGCAGTGGTGAGAGGTGAGAAGGTTTTAAACTTGCAGTGGTGAGAGGGGAGAAGGGTTCAAACTTGCAGTGATGAGAGGTGAGAAGGTTTCAAACGTGTAGTGGTGAGAGGTGAGAAGGTTTCAAATCTGCAGTGGTGAGAGGTGAGAAGGATTCAAACTCACAGTGGGGAGAGGTGAGAAGGATTCAAACTTGCAGTGGTGAGAGGTGAGAAGGATTCAAACTTGCAGTGGTGAGAGGTGAGAAGGTTTCAAACTTGCAGTGGTGAGAGGTGAGAAGGTTTCAAACTTGCAATGGTGAGAGGTGAGAAGGTTCAAACTTGCAGTGGTGAGAGGTGAGAAGGTTTAGAACTTGCAGTGGTGAGAGGTGAGAAGGTTTCAAACTTGCAGTGGTGAGAGGTGAGAAGGATTCAAACTCACAGTGTGGAGAGGTGAGAAGGATACAAACTTGCAGTGGTGAGAGGTGAGAAGGTTTCAAACTTGCAGTGGTGAGAAGGGAGAAGGGTTCAAACTTGCAGTGGTGAGAGGTGAGAAGGTTTAAAACTTGTAGTGGTGAGAGGTGAGAAGGTTTCAAATTTGCAGTGGTGAGAGGTGAGAAGGATTCAAACTCACAGTGGGGAGAGGTGAGAAGGATTCAAACTTGCAGTGGTGAGAGGTGAGAAGGTTTCAAATTTGCAGTGGTAAGAGGTGAGAAGGTTTCAAACTTGCAGTGGTGAGAGGGGAGAAGGGAACAAACTTGCAGTGGTGAGAGGTGAGAAGGTTTAAAACTTGTAGTGGTGAGAGGTGAGAAGGTTTCAAATTTGCAGTGGTGAGAGGGGAGAAGGGTTCAAACTTGCAGTGGTGAGAGGTGAGAAGGTTTAAAACTTGTAGTGGTGAGAGGTGAGAAGGTTTCAAATTTGCAGTGGTGAGAGGTGAGAAGGATTCAAACTCACGGTGGGGAGAGGTGAGAAGGATTCAAACTTGCAGTGGTGAGAGGTGAGAAGGTTTCAAACTTGCAGTGGTGAGAGGGGAGAAGGGTTCAAACTTGCAGTGATGAGAGGTGAGAAGGTTTCAAACTTGTAGTGGTGAGAGGTGAGAAGGTTTCAAATTTGCAGTGGTGAGAGGTGAGAAGGATTCAAACTCACAGTGGTGAGAGGTGAGAAGGATTCAAACTTGCAGTGGTGAGAGGTGAAAAGGTTTCAAACTTGCAGTGGTGAGAAGGGAGAAGGGTTCAAACTTCGAGTGGTGAGAGGTGAGAAGGTTTAAAATTTGCAGTGGTGAGAGGTGAGAAGGATTCAAACTCACAGTGGGGAGAGGTGAGAAGGATTCAAACTTGCAGTGGTGAGAGGTGAGAAGGTTTCAAACTTGCAGTGGTGAGAGGTGAGAAGGTTTCAAACTTGCAGTGGTGAGAGGCCAAAAGGTTTCAAACTTGCAATGGTGAGAGGTGAGAAGGATTCAAACTTGCAGTGGTGAGAGGCGAGAATGATTCAAACTTGCAGTGGTGAGAGGTGAGAAAGATTCAAACTTGCAGTGGTGAGAGGGGAGAAGGATTCAAACTTGCAGTAGTGAGAGGTGAGAAGGATTCAAACTTGCAGTGGTGAGAGGTGAGAAGGTTTCAAACTTGCAGTGGTGAGAGGTGAGAAGGTTTCAAACTTGCAGTGGTGAGAGGCCAGAAGGTTTCAAACCTGCAGTGGTGAGAGGTGAAAAGGATTCAAACTCACAGTGGTGAGAGGTGAGAAGGATTCAAACTTGCATGCTGTGGTGAGAGGTGAGAATGATTCAAACTTGCAGTGGTGAGAGGCGAGAAGGATTCAAAAGTGCAGTGGTGAGAGGTGAGAAGGTTTCAAACTCAGGGTCTTAACCCTCTTGACAATGGACCAAACCCAGTAAAAAGCACTGGTTCACCCCAATAGAAATATAGAAACTTAGTTAAACACATTAACAGTATAGAAAGACAACTGCAAAGTCATTTGATCCTAAAAACAAGACTAGTGATCATTTTTATAAAGACTTTCATTTTTGCAATAACTTGGATTAAACTTCATTAAAAGATCACATCATACTACCCTTTGCAATATCATAATATATAGATTCCTTATATTTCTTTCTGACACCGAATAGCTTTTTCTCCAGATCCACATTAGCTGATCTCTGAAAAAAGGTTTAACCCTTAACCCGCTACATATGCACTACTCAACTTTTATAATCAGTCACTTTTCAAAGAATTATATAATTATTATTTAGTAATTCATATTTTAACTGGCGTTGATTAACAAAATTAAATATAGCAAGCGATTTATAAAACTTAATCTGCCTTAATATTGTTATGCGTTTCAGTGATTTCCAATTTTTAGTATTCGTGTTATTTTCAAAAAACCTGGATGACCGAGCAGTGTATATAATGGACAGTTCTTTGTTTGAATTAAGACCATTCTATTTATGTGACAAAGGAGTGTTTTGGGAAAAATGACTGATCAACAGCCGGATATTGTAAACCTTGATCAACCTGAAAGTTACTCGCAGGCTGATCTGGGTTTACAATGGACGCAAAGGCTATTATAGTCGTGCTTAGCGGGATAAAGGTTAAGGGGAGGGGGAGGGGTGAGGTGGGGGGCGGGGGGGGGGGGGGGGGGGGGGGGGGGGGGGGGGGGGGGGGGCGAGAGGTCTAAAAACAGGTTTGAACAATAGTCTGTTTAGTCAGATTTTTTCTTTTTTCCGGTGCAAAATGTGGGGGAGGGGAGGTGGGGTATTTCTGAAAAGAGTTTTAAATAAAAGCCTACCCAGCCTGCATATTTTTCAGGTCCGCCTCCAATGTCTTCTTCAGGTTCTGGCTTTTGATCTTCACCATAGCAGTAATCTCATTCATCACTGTTTCCAGGCTTCCACCATCTGACTTAGTGCCAGTCACGATAAATGCTGCATTGTGAACCTAAATCAAAAATATTGCAATAATAAATTATTGTTAAACAAGATAAAAATAAGAAAATCGGTAGAAATGATGAATGCTCCACAAAATGTATCCTCAACTTATCGTATGGTCGTGTATCACCCAGCAGTATTCGAGTTGCAGTTCCATTGGTATGTTTTGAGTTATTCTACATACAAGAATTATAAGTATAAAATTACAAAGGGCAATAGCTCTAATTTGAATGAAGATTGGTTCTAGTTCTCTGCACATTCTATCACTGCTCTTATCATTGTGTGAAGTTTTGTTGCAGTCCAATTAGTAGTTTTGAGTTATGCTCCGTACACGAATTGTAAGAACAGCATTCCAAAAGGCAATTATTAGCTCTGATTTGAATGAAGAAAGAGCTATGGTTTTAGTTCACTGCACTTTCTCACATTGCCATTTATCATCGTGTGAGGTTTCATTGCAATCCCATCAGTAGTTTTTGTGTTATGCTCAGGACAAGAATTATAAGCAAAGCATTCCCAAGGGCAATAACTCTAATTTGAATGAAAAGAGTTATGGTTCATGTGCTCTGCACTTCGTCCCATTGCCCTTTATCATTGTGTGAAGTTTCATAGTGTGAAGTTTCATTGCGGTCCCATTAATGTTTTTTAAGTTATGCTCTGGACAAGAATTATAAATTTACAAAGGGCAATAACTCAAACTTGAATGAAGACAGAGTTACGGTTCTTGCACTCTGCACTTCCTTTCATTTCCCTCTATCATTGTGCGAAGTTTTATTGCAGTCCCACAAGTTCTTTTGAAGTTATGCTACGGACAAGAATGGGACAGACGTAAGGACAGACAAAGCGGTGACTATATGCTCCGCCAAATATTTCAGGGAGCATAAAAAATGGCTCCGACCATTTGCATCAGTGCACACCACAATATATTGCTCCACTGAGAACTAACAAAATGATAATGCATTTGTCAAGTAAAACAATATCTGTTATTATGTACTGGTTCTAGAGCACCATCAGACTTATTGCCAGCCACAATTAAAGCTTCTGATCATGAATCACTGTAAAGGTATAATATGCTATAGAAAACAGTAACTTAACAACATATATTTTATATGGACCGGTTCCAGGCTTCCTCTATCCAACACTGTAAATGTCATGATACATGCTGCATTATGAGCCTGATTACAATCTATCATAATATGGTTGGTTCCCCGCTTTACCATCTAACAAAGTAGCAGATATAAAAAACGCTGAAATGTGAACCGTGTGTAATTAATCTGTAAGGTCTTAAGTCATTCCACCACATTTAACCTGAACCTGAGTCCAATGTATAATTTCTGTCCACCATCAAATAAATAGCAGTCCATAATTTGCGTAGGGAAGATGTGAAAGGGTGGCAGGCTAATGATGATTTAGAAACAGAGTGAACAGAAAACCTAAACCCGATAATCAATGAGTTTAAAAAGAAGGTCATGTCTGCTGTAGCTTGAAGACAATAGGGCTATTGATGATGGACAGACAGATGGACAAAAGTAACACCTATATACCTTCTAAATGTATCTCTGTGCCTACTGTTTCAAAGAAGCATATTCTGCCTTTAAATAAGTTCTGTACTGCAAATTAATATTAAATAAAACAAGAAATCCGTGGATTCACATTTCTTGCATACCGGACAAGGATATCCGCCATTTTACCGGGGCTAGATATTTCCATCTCACCCTAGGGTCGAGATAAAATTCACGCGCGCCAACATCCGGTATGCAGGAAAACATGCAAAACGTTAATAGCTGGCGGCGTCAACGCACAACATTTCTCTGATATGCAAGAAAAAGAATCTATCATGGGTATTCGGTTCAGATAGGGAATTCCAACCCTCGGTATAAGTGTTTTAATCGAAACCTCGGCAGAGCCTCGGTTCCGATAAAAACACGTATACCTCGGGTTGGAATTCCCTATCTTCACCGGATGCCCATGAAAGATTCTTATAGTCTCGCCTAATGGGGGCTGGACTTAAAAATAAAAAGGTCAATGTGCTTAAATGAAAGTTTGTACACATTTTAGTAATTAAAAACAATCGAGTTTGCCGTTTGCTGAGATGACATTTAAGTGCATTTGTTTAAAAACTATAGTAACTATAGATTTAACAAAGGAAAATACAAAAGTACAATATAGAATTTTTCAACAAATCAAGGGCCATAACCTGTCGTTACTAACTAGATCTAGCTGGTTTTCGAACTTGTCCAAAATGTCATTGATATACCATGATATACCATGCTTTGCACAACTAGACATCATACTGAGGCTTCCTGCCAAATTTTGTAGAAATCCAACAAGCCGTTTAGGAGGAGTAGCGCCGACAAGAAATTTAAAGTAAAAATGTCAAAGTGCCATAACTCCGTCATAAATCAGCAAACTGAAACAAAAGCACGAAATGCACAACTAGACATCTTACCGATGCTTCCTGCCAAGTTTCGTCGAAATCCAACAAGGCGTTTAGGAGGAGTAGCGCTGACAAGAAATTAAAACAAAAATGTCAATGCATCAAAAATCAATGAACCGGAAAAAAAAATGCAGTAGGCACAGCAATGCTTCCTGCTAACACGGCTTTAAACACCAAACAAAAATTAAAACAAAAAAATAATGAAATAAGAAAATTAAAAATAAAAAAAAAATAAAAAAAATAAAAAATAAAAAAAAATAATAATCAAGAAATTTAAAAAAAAAATGTCAAGGGGATGTAACTCCATCAAAAATCAACGAACCGGCAAAAAAAAATGCAATAGGCACAGCAATGCTTCCTGCTAACATGGCGTTAACACCAAAAAAAATCAAGAAAATAACGGAATAAGAAAATTAACAAGAGGTCAATGACCTTGAAGCTCTTCTGATTGATTTTGATTTCAGGAAGTAGTCGCTACAAACTGGTTTTTTGAAAATCTATTTTTAGCTGTGGTGGCCATCTTGAATTTCCGGCCGACCTGAAATTTTGCCAGGATCAATTAGACATCAAGAGCAACATTCCTGTGAAGTTTCATGAAAATCCGTCAAGTAGTTTCAGAGGAGTAGTCGCTACAAGTTTTCATTATATAACTCTATGTAAACAAAGATGGCCACTGACAGCCATGTTTAACATTGAATCAAAATAATGTTCGACTCGGATAACCATCATGTCATGCTGATCATTTTAGAAAAAGTCCCATATCAATATCTCTTATAGTTTTCAAGAAGTAGTCGCTACAAACTTATTTTTTAAAAATCTATTTTTAGCCATGGCGGCCATCTTGAATTTCCGGCCGACCTGAAATTTTGCTAAGATCAATTAGACATCAAGAGCAACATTCTTGTGAAGTTTCATGAAAATCCGTCAAGTAGTTTCAAAGAGTAGTCGCTACAAGTTATCATTATAATATGAAATAGGTTAAACCTATAGGGCGAGCACAGTTCATGTTTGATTGTGCCGCTGCGTATGTATGTACCGGTATGTGCATGCCTAGCTGCGAGAATCGTAGCTCTTATGGCGTGTACCTATACCATGGTAGGTACATACTACCATAAGAGCCATGATTCTCACGTCTAGTGCAAGTCTACCTGTACGAGTCTTATGAATCGTGACATCCCACCCCAACAAATTTCAATTCGTGTGTGTGTGTATTTCTAAGGATTATAATCCGTCCGCCTACGACAGGCGTCGTACCCGACGATTATAGGCACAATGGAGTCTGGACTTTTATCTGTGTGATTGTGTGTGATGTGATGATATGTCTACTTGAAGCAGCGAACTCAATGGTTTCTTTATAGTGCTGCCACACTGGAATACCACACCGTAGTAGGCATGATACCCCCAGTCACATTATTCTGAAACTGGTCAATCAGTCGTAGCACTACCCATTATTTGCTCGTCAGGCAAGGGTTCCATTTTTAAAGTATCTGGTATGACGCGGTCAGGGGACTCGAACCCACGACCTCCCGAATGCAAGGCAAACGCTCTAACCAGTACACCACAATGCTTCGGTCAAATTTCAATTCGTTCCCAGACAGGACAGATATGGCATGGAACGAACTTCCATAGGCTATCTAGTCATGATCCAGTCTGGATCGACATTGGCTGAATCACCAACCGTCATAAAAGCTGCTACTACATCAGTGTATGAAAGCTATATACATAAACTGTGATGCACGCGTATACTTTTTTGCCGAACAACATGTAATTACGGTTTCAACGTTATGTCATTACGAAAAATGTATATATATGATTTAAGCTTTTTTTTATTTGAATATACGTCTAATATACGTCTTGTCTTCAACGTGTGTTAAATTGATTCATACGTATTGTCTAATCATTATGATGATGTATGTTTGAGAAAAGTACAATGATTTTAAAACATAGGAATTTGTTGTTTCCTACTTGACATTTAATAAATGGTGGTCCATTTTCAGAATATTAGTTCAATATTTAGTTGACTATGTCTGGGGGTGGAGGACACCGGGTCCGACGTTTTTCATCAATATATTCTGAAAATGCACCAAATTCATCAAATGCTATGTAGAAAAGATGTTGGTTTGTTTCACTGTTCTTGACGTTTAGCACTAGCTGTGCTCAAGATACTTATTAGTTTCTACATTTACATTTTAAGAAACTGAGTGTCCTATTTGACCCTAATGTTCCGTCGGTGGTAGAAAAACAAAAAATAGTGAAATGATAGGACAGAGAAAAGCATAGATCGATTGAAGCAGAATACAGGTAAAGTTTCCAAACCGTGTTTTCATCACCTTCAAATTTGAACTACTCCGTAGCATCAGACCAAACCGGATGACCGGTTACAGGTACACTGGCATAGGAACGTTTCATTTATATGGGGGTCCAGTGGAAACATCAAACTTTGTTAAAAGTAAAAAGAAAAAGAAAAAAGAAGTGAAGCACCAATAGTGGCGCGAAAGCCGGATTGCGAATTTAACATTTTAAGTGAAAAATCTGTGTTAAAAGTGGGGTAGTCCAGGTAAAATACATGACATAGTTAGGGTTATTTTCATATAACATTTGTAATGATGTTAAACAAGTGTCAAGTTTCAAAGCTTTTCGACAATTCATTTTTGAGAAATGAGGAAAAAACAAAAACTTTAACGAAAACTTCAAAACTCCTAGACGGACGAACGGATAGACGGACAGACACATGGAAATCGCCAAACTGTAAGCCTGGATTTGCTACTCAATCCAGCCAAAAATAAAAAATACAAATTCTGTACATTATTATGGTGGAGTCTAAACCCGACAAATTTGCTATTATTTCGGGCTTTTGTTTAAGCTAAAGGTTTTTCAGCTATGTGAGTGAGTAATTTTAATAAAATGTAAATATATTATATAATTGGAACTGGCAATTTTAGTGGTAAATAAAAACACCTTAGTTTGGAAATTCGGTTAAAAAATAAATATTTTACAGCCATCAGTTCAGATTATGCTTTTTGTATGTAAATTCCTATCTATATGTCTACATCCTGCATTAGCTTCTTTCGGGTGTACATCTGCCGTGTTGCTGGGACAGCAAAAAAATAAGAAATCTCAAATATAACTTCAGTTAGCCTCAATAGTTTCAGAATGTCTTAATTTCGGTTTGCCCAACTCATTAAAACCATTTTTGGATAAAAGGTCGAAGCGCCCCAAAATATGCAACACAGAATAAAAATACCATTTGAACTTCCCCTACCCAAACACGCCAGTCAAATTATTGAGATCTCGGGTAGGAGGCTGTTCCTACCCCTGTCAGTGTGAGTAACATCTTGGGCCTAACCATCGTTTAGTCACTCTAGACCTGGTGTTGTTCTAAATACTAGTAGTTATATTTTTTCATAATGGACCATAATGTTACTGTGCGGTAAAAAAAGATGCGATGACAGAGTGGTTAGCTTACTTGCCTCTGGATATAGAAGTCTGGGGTTCGACTCCCGGAGGTTCACGTCTCGAGAATTGATAACGCACTCCCTTAGATCTAGAACTATTCGTGTAAGACAGTTAAAGTTACTGTGAAAGTATGTCATTCTTCCCTACTGATGTAAAGCCGTTGGTCTCCTTTGCAGTGAGAGACATACCCTATTCAGGTTAAAAATCTCGCTGAACTTCTGTGGTTATCATAAAAAAGCCTGCAGGTAAACTCAACCACATAAACGAAACTGTGATAATCATGAGTATGTGTATAATACGGCAATAGTTTTGGAAGAAAGAAAGAAAGAAAGAAAAAAGAAACAAAGAAAGATGGATCGGTAATAAGCACCTTGCTCACTAATTGTTTACTAACAGACCATACGTCATAATGTGACGACATACGATGATGACGTAAATCAATGACGTCTTGTCATTGTATTATAATTTCCGTAACATTTCCGGAAATTGCCAGATTGTTCGGGTTTGACACGAATGAACACGGAATAACCTCGTCGATTTCCGTCAATGGCTTACAATAGTAGACGACTGAATACGGAAATCTGCGAAGAATTCCGATTGCATTTATGGTTTTTACGGGAAATTAAACAAATGAAAGTTAGTTTTTAACCAAATCATTTGTTTATCCCAATCGGTTAGCAAGACATACACATTTCTGCGACACGAAATCTACTTTTATTAAATTGTGAAATGTGTTGACGAATTTTCGCCAATGAACAACGCGCAAGGTAACACTTTGGGCTATGCTTCCGGTTAATGGCCGTTTTGGCGACATTGGTAATAATGCAATTTCATTGTCATTTTTGGATGGGTTCGAGAAAAGTTTTTAATGTTTTTTTCACCTCATTCTGCTTGGAAACCACCATTCTTAATGATTTCTACGAATGCTTATCTTGTTAATTTCGTAACGAAATATGCTACTTAACGGTTGAAGTCGCCCATAAACTGCCGTAAATGACCCAAGACTTTTCAAACGATGGATGGCTATGTTTACTTTTCGCCTGCATGATACCATAGGAGCTCGCTTGCGCTCGCGTCGCTTCGCGACGCGAGCTGTGCTCGCTATAACTCTATGTAAACAAACATGGCCACTGGCAGCCATGTTTAACGTCGAATCAAAATAATGTTCGACTTGAATAACCATCATGTCATGCTGATCATTTTAGAAAAAGTTCCATATCAATATCACTTATAGTTTTCAAGAAGTAGTTGCTACAAACTTGTCTTTTGAAAATCTATTTTTAGCCATGGCGGCCATCTTGAATTTCCGGCCGACCTGAAATTTTGCAAGGATCAATTAGACATCAAGAGCAACATTCGTGTGAAGTTTCATGAAAATCCGTCAAGTATTTTCAGAGGAGTAGTCGCTACAAGTTTTCATTATATAACTCTATGTAAACAAAGATGGCCACTGGCAGCCATGTTTAACGTCGAATAAAAATAATGTTTGACTCGGATAACCATCATGTCATGCTGATAAATTTAGAAAAAGTCCCATATCAATATCTCTTATAGTTTTCAAGAAGTAGTCGCTACAAACTTATTTTTTAAAAATCTATTTTTAGCCGTGGTGGCCATCTTGAATTTCCGGCCGACCTGAAATTTTGCTAGGATCAATTAGACATCAAGAGCAACATTCCTGTGAAGTTTCATGAAAATCCGTCAAGTAGTTTCAGAGGAGTAGTCGCTACAAGTTTTCATTATATAAGTCTATGTAAACAAAGATGGCCGCTGGCAGCCATGTTTAATGTCGAATCAAAACGATTTTCGACAAGGACCAACATCATGTCATGCTGATCATTTTAGAAAAAGTCCTATATCAATATCTCTTATAGTTTTCAAGAAGTAGTCGCTACAAACTTATTTTTTAAAAATCTATTTTTAGCCGTGGCGGCCATCTTGAATTTCCGGCCGACCTGAAATTTTGCTAGGATCAATAAGACATCAAGAGCAACATTCCTGTGAAGTTTCATGAAAATCCGTCAAGTAGTTTCAGAGGAGTAGTCGCTACAAGTTTTTATTATATAACTCTATGTAAAAAAAGATGGCCGCTGGCAGCCATGTTTAAAGTCGAATCAAAACGATTTTCGACAAGGACCAACATCATGTCATGCTGATCATTTTAGAAAAAGTCCCATAGCAATATCCCTTAGAGTTTTCAAGAAGTAGTCGCTACAAACTTGTTTTTTAAAAACCTATTTTTAGATTTGGCGGCCATCTTGGATTTCACATCTACATGAATTTTTGCTAGGATCAACTAGACTTCATGGGCAACATTTCTGTTAAGTTTCATGAAAATCCATTCAGTAGTTTCAGAGGAGTAGTCGCTACAAAAAAAAGTTAACGGACGGACAGACGGACGGACGGACGGACGACGGACACCGCACCACGGCATAAGCTCTGCTGATCTCTGATCAGTAGAGCTAAAAATCAAATAAAAAATTAAAAAAATTAAAAAATTAAAAATAAAAAAAATAATTCAAACAAACGAAATAATTAAAAAAAAAAAATAAAAAAAAAAAAATAATTAAAAAAAAGTTACTAATAATAAAAAAAAAGGCGAAACATCTGGTAAAGTTTGGTAAAGATCAGATGAAAAATGAAAGCCCCATCGTATTAACGAGGCTGAATATAGCATTTTTAACTAAATCAAGGGCCATAACTCCACTGTTATTGGACCGATCTGGCTGGTTTTCGAACTTGTGCGAGCTTTCATTTATTAACAATCTGGTAAAGTTTGGTAAAGATCGGATGAAAAATGAAGATCTTTTGCCAGTACAGCTAAAAATCACCAGCTCCAAAAAGTAGGTCAAGGTCATACATGAAATCCAGGCATCCAAAAAAAAGATGCACTAACAAAGACACAACTACGTCAAAATAGAATATGTTTTCTTCCAAAGATTAAGCTATAAATTAGGTTTAAAACATCTAGTGCATAATTCTAGTTCATGAGAAAGTGATGTAAATGTAACAATTAAAGTTATCTGCCCTTTACTTGGATGGTGAAGGTCACATACACATTTGCTTTGTCACGTTGCAATGTACCACTCAAGATACAACTATAAGCAAAATTGAAAGGTCTTAGTGCAAACAGTTTGTGAAAAAGTGACCTAAACGCAAAAGTTGAACCTAAAAATTATTAAGTTATCTGCCCTTTGCTTGGAGGGTCAAGGTCACTTCCACATTAGCTTTGTCACGTTGCCATGTACCACCCAAGATACAACTATAAGCAAAGTTTGAAAGGTCTAGAGCATACAGTTTGTGAAAAAGTGACCTAAACGTAAAAGTTGAACCTAAAAATTATTAAGTTATCTGCCCTTTGCTTGGAGGGTCAAGGTCACTTCCACATTTGCTTTGTCACGTTGCGATGTACCACCCATGATACAACTATAAGCAAAGTTTGAAAGGTCTAGTGCATACAGTTTGTGAGAAAATGACCTAAACGCAAAACTTGAACCTAAAAATTAGTAAGTTATCTGCCCTTTGCTTGGAGGGTCAAGGTCACTTCCACATTTGCTTTGTCACGTTGCGATGTACCACCCATGATACAACTATAAGCAAAGTTTGAAAGGTCTAGTGCATACAGTTTGTGAGAAAATGACCTAAACGCAAAACTTGAACCTAAAAATTAGTAAGTTATCTGCCCTTTGCTTGGAGGGTCAAGGTCACTTCCACATTTGCTTTGTCACGTTGCGATGTACAACCCATGATACAACTATAAGCAAAGTTTGAAAGGTCTAGTGCATACAGTTTGTGAGAAAATGACCTAAACGCAAAACTTGAATGTTGATGCCGCCGCCGGAAAAGCAACACCTATGTCTCTTTTTTTCTTCGAAAAGGCGAGACAAAAAAAATCATTTAAAGCCTTTACGCATGGACACAACTTCTCCATCCCTACCTTGTTTACTATGTAGCTAATGAGTCCAAATATCCTTTTGGCTGTTCCTTTCACCTCCCCCTTTCCACTGACAGGAAATACATACAATGTCCTCTTGGTGATGAACAAATCACTTATGACCTGTAGTAAAGAAATAACATGATTTATTATAATACCTATCAATAATATATATACAAAACCTTCATTTTTGTGTCGCCTTCTTCCAAGTCCATTTGATTATTTATTACACTAGTGTATAATATTTTAGGGCCAAATTAGGTCGTTATTTGCTTATTTATTACATTTTTTAGGTCAAAATTAGGTCGTTATTTGATTATTTATTACACTAGTGTATAATATTTAGGTCACAATTAGATCGTTATTTGATTATTTATTAACTAGTGTATAATATTTTAGATCATAATTAGGTCATTATTTGCTTATCTATTACACTAGTGTATAATATTTTAGGTCACAATTAAGTCGATATTTGCTTATTTATTACACTAGTGTATTATATTTTATGTCATGATTCAGCCTTTATTTCTTATTTATTATAGTATATTATAATATTTTAGGTCATGGCTTTAATACATAAACTCAGCAAGTTATGTGATAAAATAGGATAATTAACAGGGTAACGTATCACCTCTTTTGGATATGCCATATCTTCAAGATCACACTGGAGGCACATTGATATCAAGCAGCGTTTTTTTCCCTATATTTTGGGAATATAACCCATACCGTCACAACTAGGAATTTAAGCATGATTTTTCTTAAATTTGGGGGAAAAAAAGTTAAACAGTATAACATTCATTTTATAATTGTATCTATAATCCTCTGTACAGTACACCAAGGTAAACAGTGGCATTTTAAAGCGTTTCGAACTCAACACTTGTCACACTTTGGCTACTTTTTTTTCTTCTTTCAACTGGTTTTTTTTTTTCAAAATTGGGAGAAATGTATATTTTGGCTTTGGGAATATGACCGAAAAAAAAAAGAGCAAAAAAACACAAAAACAACGTGGTTAAATCTGTTAAACTGGTTACTAGATAAAACTGATAAGATGCATAATTAAGCCATTAGCATAATGGAGTATCAGACAATTTAAATAAATTCAATATTAAACAGACACTTATGTCAAATCCTCTTTAAAATGTTGAGCACTAAGAATAGCTGTTTATATATGTGAAGGTTTAACTGTTCTGAAATTCATCACATTTAATTTATTTCTATAAACATAATCTACGACATGACCAACCTCATCACATTCCACGATGTTTGCTGTGAATTGTCCACTGATTTCAAAGTTTGACACCGACTGTAGAGGTTCGAGGTTTTTATCTGCTGAACCTCTCATATACTTGAGTAGACTCTGCTTGCTGTCCGGGCCCTGGATGATACATATCTTCACGAGATCCTTGTTTTGCGGTCTTTTATACATTGGAGCTACAAAAATAATTGAGGACAAAAGTAAATGTCAAGGTCAAACCTTTAATCCTCACTTTTATTTAAGAAATAAAATATTTCCAGCGGGTTTATATTGTGCGAGATCAATACCTTGTGGGCGGGACTTGAAGACCATCGCTACAAAGGGCCGTGGGCCCAAAGTTTCGATGTGTTTCAAGTCCCAACCACCAGGTTTTGATCTAGCGCAATATAAACCCGCTGGAAATATTTTATTTTTTATCTGACATGGATTTTTATGAATTTTATATACAAATTTTCGAGAGATTGAACTTAATACAAACATATTCTCACAACTTACATTGTACGTCCATCTCTCAGCACCAAAGGAAGAAAATATGCAGCTTTATCGTGTTTCAAACAAGTTCAATTTGTTGTTTAAACATAACGTTGCCTTAAAATAACGTAATCATTGTTTTGGATGTTTTTCGATGTTTAAAATCATTTAAAATGACATTCTAACGGTTGAAGGACGTGACATCAGAGGTCTATATAGCTTTTTTAGAAATGCCTCAATAGCCAATCAGCATTGAATATTTTCATAAACCATGTTAGATTTTATGCTTAGCAGTGAAATAGTGTATTTTGGTAATGAAATAATATAAGTGGTATTTCATACGTGTGAAATATAGAGTTTGTTTTTTTCACTGCCGGAACTATCAAAAACAATTATTATATTTTATTTGTTAAGAAAATAACTGTTTAATATATATCATTTGACTGTTAATGGTCTAGTTAAGAAAATGAGCTATAGTTTTTAAAACTGGTCAAGTATTTCAAAATTGTTGTCATTTACAGTGAAAAATGTCAGTTTTTCAAAAACTACATTTTTTCAGAAAATTGCTATAAAAGTTAAATCATTGGAAACAAGTTTGGCTATTGCCACGTGTTAAAAATAGCCAGCTTTATTTTCGCGTAGGAACTGTGGTGTTTGTCATATGTATAGTAAAGGGAGACGCCGACTTAGTGCCATTGAAGCATTTAACAACTGCACATGCGCGATAAAGTTTTAATTCCTCTTCCGACTCTTCTGCGAAAAAAGAAAGTTTTTAACTAAGAAAATGAGTCGTAGATTATTGAAATTGGTTAATTATTTTTTTCCTGCATACTGCAGTACACTTTGATTATAAAGCATAAAATAAAAATAAAAATTGTTGATTTGTCATGAATAACAGATTTTATTTCATCTTTAGGTGAGCAAACTTCAATATTTTCACTCATGCTTCACATTCGTGAAAATATAAAGTTTTCACACTTCACCATGAAATAAAATCTGTTATTCACTTCAAAACAACAAAAATCCACTATTTATTCTCTTTTTTCAAGGACGTAATATAAATCCAGGGTTTACGCACACTTTTTAAACCCAGACTGACCTTGAATGTGACCTTGACCTTCTCATATTGGTATAGTAAGTAAAAATAATATGGATATCTATACCAAATTATATTGATACATTGTCTGCATGAGCATTTTTAACAAAAAATGACTAATAATTAGGAAACATTTTATTTACATCAAAAAGATGTATTTGAAATGAACATCGTAACCTTTTTGTGTAATTTTCTACAATGAAACCAAAATATTAAGATTTGTTTTTATCTTGTGAAATACTTCCTGTGCCGTAATATATGAAACTGAGCATTGCACCAATCCCGAATGAGGAGGCAAAAGAGTAGTTCCAAGTACATTACAAACCCAATATGACTCTACAACACTTCAGATATGGACCAATATGACTCTACAACACTTCAGATATGGACCAATATGACTCTACAACACTTCAGATATGGACCAATATGACTCTACAACACTTCAGATATGGACCAATATGACTCTACAACACTTCAGATATGGACCAATATGACTCTACAACACTTCAGATATGGACCAATATGACTCTACAACACTTCAGATATGGACCAATATGACTCTACAACACTTCAGATATGGACCAATATGACTCTACAACACTTCAGATATGGACCAATATGACTCTACAACACTTCAGATATGGACCAATATGACTCTACAACACTTCAGATATGGACCAATATGACTCTACAACACTTCAGATATGGACCAATATGACTCTACAACACTTCAGATATGGACCAATATGACTCTACAACACTTCAGATATTGATCAATATGACTCTACAACACTTCAGATATGGACCAATATGACTCTACAACACTTCAGATATGGACCAATATGACTCTACAACACTTCAGATATGGATCAATATGACTCTACAACACTTCAGATATGGACCAATATGACTCTACAACACTTCAGATATGGATCAATATGACTCTACAACACTTCAGATATGAGCAAATATTGACGTTTCCATTAACAAACAATCTATTAACTCATTTTAGAATAATTTCATATTTAGAATTTTGTAATCCTTAGTTTCAAGAAACACATTACTCAACGAGAGATACAAACAGTCTAAATCTGTGTAAGTTTGCAGTAATTTATACATTTAATCAGTTCTCAGAACAGTCCGAGTCAGCAAAGATCTGAAATCACAATTATAGTACAATGCGATGTTATAAAACCAGAAAGTGATGTCATGATAGAAGCAATTAATTTTTAATATGAATGAATATGCATTCTGGTTGGTTTAAAAGTGAAAAAAAATTGGGAAGTGAAAACCTTAATTTAGCAAAAGTGGCGACACTCGGCGTTTCTACACTACACCGAGTAATGAGTTTCTTGATATCCAAAATAAAAAGATTTTAAATATAAATTATACTAAATTGAGTTAATAGACTTTTACATTGAAGGTATAGATGGAGCTTGTAACCTATCCATTTCTTGCATACTGAATAAGGTTATCTGCATTTTACATGGGTGAGGGAAAGCCTGATCTTACACATGGGGGAAGATAAAAGCCACGCGCTGATATCAATGATAACAATAATCAATTGATCAATAACAATGACAGTTGCATGACGTCATTGTGTAAATAAACATGCAAAATATTAGTAGTTGGTGACGTCAATGCACAGTGTGTGAAAATGAATGATTGAATGAATGAATGAATGAATGGTGTTTTACGGCATGTCGCCACAAGAATCAATCATGGGAATCCGGTTCAGATAAGTAATTCCAACACTCTGTATAACTGTTTTAATCAAAACCTCAGCAGTTCTTCGGCATTGGAATTCCCAATCTTCATAGGATATCCATGGAAGATTCTTATATTATAGTATCTATTGATATGTATCTAGTTTTTTACTAAGAATAATTGATTTACCTGTCATGATTTTTACCCCTTGGGTTTGGAGGATTTCTTTCTCCGGTGATATACATGGATATCCATCTGTATTTATATCCAGTGTTGCAACACTTTGTGGTAGAATCGAAACATTGGTACCCATTATGTTGATGGACTTCATTTCAGTACATTTGGATACAATGTGGTATAGACCTGTCTCAGTAACTTTGTGACAACCACGAAGCTCGATCTGAAAGATTAAGAAACAACAATAAGAGAAATAAGAAACATGACTGTGGCCATAAATGCACCTGCTGTAACTTTGGCAAGTCAGTCAACCAGAACAGCACAAAAATATAAGCAACTAGTCTTCATACCGATAGTTCCTACTAACATAAGTATTGCCAAAATCTATAGTTAGGGTCAGAAGTAGCAGTTCGGACACGAAAGTGTAACGTATGTACCAAAGTGTGGCATATGGGCAACACTATATACCATATACCTCCCCACCCAGCCCCAACACCAACCCCAGCCATATATGGCAGAGGCGTGAACAAGGTGTTGAACATTGAGTAATAGCTTCAGGTTTTCACAGCTTGAAATAATTATTAATAACCATTTTCCAATAAAATTTGGTAAATATCATTCTATTCTACCAAAAAGGAAATGATACATGGAAAATAACTAAACAAAGCTCATTATATGCTCTCTAAGATATGAGATGGTTTTAAAACTGCTCCAAAGACAACATCACCACACAATGAGCCCATTTCAGATTTATATTGCAAAATTTAATCAGTTACTGTGAAATCATTTTATTTCGTCGGGATTAAATTTTGCAATTCTTTCCAAAAAGACAGTTTCGAGGGAAAGTAATTTCGCGCATTTCTGATTTTGGAAAAAAAAATCTGTAAAAAAAGCACTGTATGTTGAAATGCATTATCAATAAATTTGACCCAGATTTGTAAGTGCAAACACGTCCCCAGGCTACGTATTGGTAGAGCTGTCTGGCGATTACGTCAGACCTGTCCTGTCGCATGTCAAATAAACAAGTACACCAGGTCACCTAACACCGAACCCACTTACTCGGCGGGTGATATTGTGTGATCTCCTGTTGTTGTTTTTTTAATTAGTACCCTGTCTGACACCATTGTTTGATTGGGAAGAAAATGGCGGACACCTGCGTCGATGTGTGTCAAATCTCTGTGATTTTATTGGCTAACAGCTATAATTTGCTCATGAATATTTATGAATGGCGATACGTCAAACAAGGGGTGTTAAAAAGGTAATTGAAACACGTTTAGTTGTTTTGATTTTATGATAATAGTACTAATTGATATGTAAACACAGAAGTCGTACTGTATTGTGTTTTAAATGTTGCTATGTTAGCATGTGTTTTGTTCGTTACTAGTATTTATTTTTTGTTGATTAAATATATAACATCTGTACGTGTTCAATTTATTGAAAGTACCCACAAGTATTCACTATGCAAAGTAAATTGCCGACCTCCAAAGGTCAGTACTCTGCAGTAGATGATGACAACGATAACAAATATGGGGGAGATGGGGAGACATAATGAAGACAGAGTTTTGGTTCTTGCGCTCTGCACTTCCTCTTATTGTCCTCTATCTTTGTGTGAAGTTTCAATGCATTATCATAAATACTTTTGAAGTTATGCTCCAGACAAGAATTATAAGCATAAAAAAACAAAGGACAATAACTCTATTTTGAATAAAGACAGAGTTACGGTTTTTGCACTCGGTACTTCCTCTCATTACACTCTATCATTGTGTTTAGTTTCAATGCAGTCCCATAAGTAGTTTTGAAGTAATGCTCTGGACATGGACATAAATATGGACATATACAAACCTTGTTGAGATTTGGAAACACTTCAGCTATCCATTTCAGTCCAAGGTCTGTGACATGCATGCATCCTGTCAGGTCTAGTGATGTTACATTCACGCACTTGGTCCCATCCTTGGATATCATCAGTGTGTAGAAGACCAGATCAGAGACTTGCTCCACTCCGTAAAAACTCAGTTGGAAGTCGAAGTTGGCTAAAAGTTCTGTTTTCAGTTTCTGGAAACAAGTTTATGTTAAGTTAAGAGGTAACCATGCTAAAAGTTTCAATATGAATGATCATCATCTGAATTTCTATTGTCCTTACAAAAAACTGCAACCAAACTTTTAACCATAAATATCGGCTATTTTGTCTTTGAAGGGACACACCTCATCAATCTTACAGTTTGTATCAAGCATTAAATTAACATCTCGATTTATCAATGCAGTATCATTTTGACTTTAAACCTGCTGGCATACAATTAAATCAAATGTATGAGATGTTCACTTGGTCTTCGTTATTCTACCAATGTTTAAATACATTACTGACGCATTATAATCAACAGTTAGTAATATGTAAAAACAATTTGCTTTGAACTATTTTAACAATTAATACTTAATGATCGCATAAATGTAAGTTATGTAAAAGAACAAAACTAACTGGACACTGCGAGTTTTAAACAAAACAAGAGGAAACACCTGGTGGCATTAAAGCCGGGTTTTCCAAAATGTGAAAGATGAGTGCCTGTGTGTTTGGTGAAACTATTTAATAGAGCTTTTCTAGATAGATTGTTTTTTTGGGAGTGGGAGGATGCTTTAATGTTAAAAACCTAATTTTCATTTATTTTTAGCGCATTATGTTTGGTACTACATGTCAGCAACTTATTGTCCAAGTTTTATAATAATTGCACATGGCAATGCTGAGATATAAAGAAGAGGCCCAAGAGGACCTGTATTGCTCTACTGGCTATATTGTGTCCATGATGGGTTGATGGGGGATTGAAGGACTTTGTGTCAGAAATGGCAGTGTCAAACCAGTTATTTATAATGTCTTCAATTACCAAGATATAGTGGGAGGCAGGGCTTCTAAAATCGCTGGTTTATCAGTTCCCAGACCGAAATCTGTTTCTCCAGACCGTTTCTCTTTTCAAAATCTCTGTTTAAATCGGTCCCAGAGATTTTATCTATCGGTCGTTAAAAACTCTACAATTGCCCTTTACCCTTAAACTATGCCTTGCGGCAATATTCTTTGATCCACAACATGATTGTTTGTCGCTCGCTGTGCGAAAGTAGGTCAATTTGGACTAAACCATTACCGATAGTAGGGAGTTTTCCGGAAGAGTCTATAGCTAGGTAGCATGAGAAAGTATATCACGCGTTCTGTCGGTTCACTAAAGCAAGTGTTACCTTCTGTAATTTCTTTGATATACCGTTAGCCGTAAGGTGTTAGCCTGTTTGCTTGTGTCGGTTTGTTTTTTAAGTGGCCAAAGCTGGAACTGCAATTTGTTTGCATCATTAAAAACCGAGCTGTGTTGTTTGTTTGATTTTTTTTTTTACAATAACTTTAAGTATAATATTAATGACATTAATAATATTAATGACATTAATTAAGGAAAGTGATAAAACAAAATGTTAGAATCGACAAATGAACTCGACTGCCTCTAAATTACATTGGTTACCACGGTGATTCTTCACGCGACTTCCGGTTTATTAGACACTTCCAGTTCAATTCCTCAAATGATCAACAATTTTAATATTGAGTGAAAGTTATTCATTCAGTAAAGCTAAGACATGATGTCAGTCATTAAAATGTACAAATTGTGATAAAGTGAGTTATAAATAATACAAATATAATACAAACATAAATTTTAAATAGTTCTCTATATAAATGACTAAACGGAAAAAATGCATGGTGCAGCTGACATGGTGGGTGGGGTACGGCAATTTTCAAAATAAGTGCGATTCTTGCGGCAGTAAAAAACCTGGACCGATTTGCATTTTAAAATTTTAGAAGCCCTGGTGGGAGGGATGTATTTGGCTCAAGTTTGGCTAGCTTTAACAAACCAACTTTCGTTAATATAAACACTCAAACCAAGTTTGACATGTGACCCAGGCACAATGCCAAATTTGAAGCCAGGGTCAACATTTGAACAAACTTGGTAGAGGACCATAAGCTGAGCATAAATACAAAATATTAAACCGTTGGCTCTTGTAATTTCAGAGAAGATTTTTTAAGTTTGTCCCTATAAAAGTCTATGTAAAACTGTGACCCCTGGGGCTGGGCAAAATTTTAGCCCAGGGTCACCATTTGAACAAACTTGGTAGAGGACAATAAGCTGACAGTTCCCCAGATAACTTTTGGACCTATTGGGTATTTCACTCATGAAATTAAAATTGAATGAATTTCAAATTTTCAACAATAATAGTGTGATTTGGGGATCAAATGTAAAACAAGCAAGGTAACTTATCCATCTTTATCATGTTTATGTGAGCTTTATTGACTTGTTATTCATGACGGGAATAATTTCTTCCACAATTCGTAGGTTTTAATTGTCACCTTGTTACCGTCATGTTTTTTCTGCAACGAGGGACTTTTCAACGGATTGAAATAATATGTCAGAAAGGATGCTCTTTAATATCGCCGTCGGTGAAGGGTCTTTTTTGGCTTGAAAAAAAGTTAAGGATAGTGGGATTATTTCTTAACGGTAACTCAGTTGTCGGTTTACGTCCCCGTTTCGACATTTTAATCGTCTGCACAACGCAAACGCTTTCAAAAGTAAACAAGAAAGCGCCAAGATGACTACACACTAGTATAGAATGGTATAGCTTACATATTCAACTATATAGCGTTCTCTTTTGCTGCTCCACTTTATCGATAATTATATTACGTCCCAGTCAACATAAACACCGGAAGTAAAATCTGCTTTTTGTAAATATTGGAATACGCACGAAAACATCAATCATTTGAACACTTTGACCGTCGATATGCTTGAAAATTAAAATGTTTGAGTGGAACGGAAATTGCTCGCGTATCCGGTACGCATGTCAGGGAAATTAATTGGGTATTTAGCAATTTTAATACGCTGCTTATCTGGGGCACTGACTGCTGATGGTTAATACAAAATAATAAAAGTAGATTTTTGAAGTTTTTCCCTAAGACGATAGGACCTTCATCCTTACCAAACTTTACCAGATCGTTAATATCAATGAAATGTCTAACAAGTTCGAAAACCAGTAACAGCAGAGTCATGGCCCTTGATTTAGTTAAAAATGCTATATTTTGCCTCGTTAAGAAGATAGGGCCTTCATTTTTCAAACGATCTTTACCAAACTTTACCAGATTGTTAATATTGGTGAAATCTCGAATAAGTTCGAAAACCAGCCAGATCAGACTAGTATCAGTGGAGTTATGGCCCTTGATTTAGTTAAAAATGCTATATTATCCTCGTTAAGACGATAGAGCCTTCATTTTTCCTTCGATCTTTACCAAACTTTACCAGATCGTTAATATCAATGAAATGTCTAACAAGTTCGAAAACCAGTAACAGCAGAGTCATGGCCCTTGATTTAGTTAAAAATGCTATATTTTGCCTCGTTAAAACGATAGGGCCTTCATTTTTCAAACGATCTTTACCAAACTTTACCAGATTGTTAATATTGGTGAAATCTCGAATAAGTTCGAAAACCAGCCAGATCAGACCAGTATCAGTGGAGTTATGGCCCTTGATTTAGTTAAAAATGCTATATTATCCTCGTTAAGACGATAGAGCCTTCATTTTTCCTTCGATCTTTACCAAACTTTACCAGATCGTTAATATCAATGAAATGTCTAACAAGTTCGAAAACCAGTAACAGCAGAATCATGGCCCTTGATTTAGTTAAAAATGCTATATTTTGCCTCGTTAAGACGATAGGGCCTTCATTTTTCAAACGATCTTTACCAAACTTTACCAGATTGTTAATATTGGTCAAATCTCGAATAAGTTCGAAAACCAGCCAGATCAGACCAGTATCAGTGGAGTTATGGCCCTTGATTTAGTTAAAAATGCTATATTGTCCTCGTTAAGACGATAGAGCCTTCATTTTTCCTTCGATCTTTACCAAACTTTACCAGATCGTTAATATCAATCAAATGTCAGTCAAGTTCAAAAAACAGCCAGATCGGACCAGTAACACAAGTTATGGCCCTTGACTTATATAAAAATGCTATATTTTGCCTCGTTAAAATGGTAGGGCCTTCATTTTTCATCCGATCTTTACCAAACTTTATCAGATTGTTTATATTGGTGAAATCTCGAATACTTTCGCAAACCAGCCAGATCGGACCAGTAACAGCAGAGTTATGGCTCTTGATTTAGTTAAAAATGCTATATATTTAAGACAATAGTGACTTCATTTATCATCCGATCTTTACCAAACTTTCCAACAGATCCCAACAGATTGTTAATAGCAATGAAAGCTAGGTTAAGTTCGAAAACCAGCTATATCGGACTAGGAACACTAGAGTTATGTGCCCTTGAATTTTTGAAAAATGCCATTTTCAGCCTTGCGAACAATCTAGCACCTTCATTTTGTACTCGTTCTTTCCCAAACTTGGCCAGATTGTTGATATCAATGAAAGCTCCAACAAGTTTGAAGTTTATGGCCTTTTTTCAATATTTGGTAATGTACACTAGAAACCCCAGGGTCGTGAGTTCAAATCTCACTGGAGGCATATTTTTTAGTGTTTTTTTTTTCATAAGAAACCTTTGTTCATTTGTTTTTTAATTATATGATTTAAAAAAAAATATAATAATAATAATAATTTTTTTTTATAAGAAACCTTGGTGGATGGGTTCATTTTTTTAAAATTAAGTTTTGGTTATATCTCAGCATTAACACGTCTGATCTTCATCAGATTTTAACAACACCTTCCTCTCATCAAGCACTGACCATATCCTGAAAACGATATCACTGTGACCTACTTTCTCCAAAATATGTGTTATGTAAATCTTTTCATTTAAGTTTGGGCGAATTAAGTTTTTGTTATAGCTCAGCATTACCATGTCCGATCTTCATCAATTTTTAACAGCACCTTCCTCTCATCAAGCACTGACCATATCCTGAAAACTAGGTCGCTGTGACCTACTTTCTCCAAAATATGCATAACATTAACCTTTTTCTTTAAGTTTTTATATCCTGAAATTGCCATTTCCAAAATACTTTTAGCTCTACTGGCCAAAGGCCAGCAGAGCTTATGGTATGCCGAGTTGTCCGTCGTCCGTCCATCGTTAACTGCTGCTATGGTCAGTGCTTGATGAAAGAAATGTGCTGTTAAGTTTGATGAAGATCTGACATGGTAATGCTGAGATATATACAAAACACAAAATGATGACGCCCGGTGACGTCCTCCCAGTTTATGCCAATCTATAAGCCTTTTTTTTTTCAAAAACCCGTCTAAAAATTGCTGTGTGTCCCTTTAAAGTAAATGTTACTGACAGGGTGAGTCTTGGCTTACCCCACTGAATGTCTATACCAAGCCAAACAAGGGATGATTGTGCTGGAAACAGTGCATATAACTTACCATAACTTCTGCAATTGGATAGTGATCTGTCACACCAAAGCTATCAAATAGTCTGTCCCTCTTGAAAAGCTTTGTTTCTTTCTGAACTGTAATTTCTTTCTTTATAAGAAAAGGCTGAGTTGGCATTGATATCTTAAAAGGTTCTCCAGAATAGTTCTGAATGGAGGACGTCTTCTTCATAGCCAATTTTTCCTGCAAAATATAACAGGAAACATTATCAGAATATGGTTTAATTGACACTGAATATAACTGCTGTTTAAAGGCACATTATCATACTCAATTACAGCAGAAATTTACTCCATCCTTGGGTACTAAACTACAGCAAATGTTTACTTCATCCTTGGGCAGTAAATACAGCAAATGTTTACTTCATCCTTGGGCAGTAAACTACAGCAAACCTTAATTTCATCCTTGGACAGTATACTACAGCAAACCTTTACTTCATCCTTGGGCAGTAAACTACAGCAAACCTTAACTTCATCCTTGGGCAGTAAACTACAGCAAACCTTTACTTCATCCTTGGGCAGTAAACTACAGAAACCTTTACTTCATCCTTGGGCGGTAAACTACAGCAACTGTTTACTTCATTCTTGGGCAGTAAACTACAGCAAATGTTTACTTCATCCTTGGGCAGTAAACTACAGCAAACCTTTACTTCATCCTTGGGCAGTAAACTACAGCAAACCTAAAACTACAGCAAACCTTTACTTCATCCTTGGGCAGTAAACTACAGCAAACCTTTACTTCATTCTTGGGCAGTAAACTACAGCAAATGTTTACTTCATTCTTGGGCAGTAAACTACAGCAAACCTTTAATAGATCCTTGGGCACTAAACTACAACAAAACAACCTGACTTGATCTGTGGGTGCTAAACTACAATGAAACCTGACTTGATCCTTAAACTAAACAAATCTTGACATGATCCTCTGGCACTAAACTATAGCAAGCGTTTACTTCATCCTTGGGCAGTAAACTACAACAAATCTTTAATTCATCCTTGGGCAGTAAACCACAGCAAACCTTTACTTCATCCTTGGGCAGTAAACTACAGCAAACCTTTACTTCATCCTTGGGCAGTAATCTACAACAAACCTTTACTTCATCCTTGGTCAGTAAACTATAACAAACCTTTACTTCATCATTGGGCAGTAAACTAAGCAAACCTTCACTTCATCATTGGGCACTGAACTACAACAAAACTTGACTTGATCATTCGGCACTAAACTACAACAAAACTTGACATAATCCTCGGGCACTAAACTACAGCAAAACTTGACATGATCATTGGGAACTGAACTACAGCAAAACTTGACTTGATCCTTGGCCACTAAACTACAGCAACACTTGACATGATCCTCGGGCACTGAACTACAGGAAAACTTGACATGATCCTCAGGCACTGAACTACAGCAAAACTTAACTTGATCCTCAGGCACAGAACTTCAATAAAACTTGACATGATCCTCGGCCACTGAACTACAGCAAAACTTGACATAATCCTCGGGCACTGAACTACAGCAAAATTTGACATGATCCTCGGGCACAGAACTTCAATAAAACTTGACATGGTCCTCGGCCACTGAACTACAGCAAAAGTTGACTTGATCCTTGGCCACTAAACTACAGCAAAACTTGACATGATCCTCAGCCACTGAACTACAGCAATACTTAACTTGATCCTTGGGCACTAAACTACAGCAAAACTTGACATGATCCTCGGGCAATAAACTACAGCAAGACTTGACATGATCCCCGCGCACTGAACTACAGCAAAACTTGACATGATCCTCAGGCACTGAACTACAGCAAAACTTGACATGATCCTCAGGCACAGAACTTCAATAAAACTTGACATGATCCTCGGGCACTGAACTACAGCAAAACTTGACATGATCCTCGGCCACTGAACTACAGCAAAACTTAACTTGATCCTTGGCCACTAAACTACAGCAAAACTTGACATGATCCTCGGGCATTACAACAAAACTTGACATAATCCTCGGGCACTGAACTACAGCAAATTTTGACATGATCCTCGGGCACTGAACTACTTCAAAACTTGACTTGATCATTGGCCACTAAGCTTGATCATTGGCCGCTAAACTAAGCAAACCTTGACATGATCCTCAGGCACTGAACTACAGCAAAACTTGACATGATCCTCGGGCACTGAACTACAGCAAAACTTGACATGATCCTCAGGCACTGAACTACAGCAAAACTTAACTTGATCCTCAGGCACAGAACTTCAATGAAACTTGACATGATCCTCGGCCACCGAACTTCAGCAAAACTTGACATGATCCTCGTGCACTGAACTACAGAAAAACTTGACATGATCCTCGGGCAGCAAAACTTGACATGATCCTCGGCCACTGTACTACAGCAAAACTTGACATGATCCTCGGGCACTGAACTACAGCAAATCTTGACATGATCCTCAGGCACTGAACTACAGCAAAACTTAACTTGATCCTCAGGCACAGAACTTCAATAAAACTTGACCTGATCCTCGGCCACTGAACTACAGCAAAACTTGACATGATCCTCGGGCACTGAACTACAGCAAAATTTGACATGATCCTCGGGCACAGACTTCAATAAAACTTGACATGATCCTCGGACACTGAACTACAGCAAAACTTGACATGATCCTCAGGCACTGAACTACAGCAAAACTTAACTTCATCCTCAGGCACTAAACTACAGCAAAACTTGACATGATCCTCGGCCACTGAACTACAGCAAAACTTGACATGATCCTCGGGCACTGAACTACAGCAAAATTTGACATGATCCTTGGGCACAGAACTTCAATAAAACTTGACATGATCCTCGGCCACTGAACTACAGCAAAACTTGACATGATCCTCGGGCACTGAACTACAGCAAAACTTGACATGATCCTCGGCCACTGAAATACAGCAAAACTTGACATGATCCTCGGGCACTGAACTACAGCAAAACTTGACATGATCCTCGGGCACTGAGCTACAGCAAAACTTGACATGATACTCGGGCACTGAACTACAGCAAAAGTTGACATGATACTCGGGCACAGAACTTCAATAAAACTTGACATGATCTTCGGCCACTGAACTACAGCAAAACTTGACTTGATCCTTGGCCACTAAACTACAGCAAAACTTGACATGATCCTCGTACACTGAACTACAGCAAAACTTAACTTGATCCTTGGGCACTAAACTACAGCAAAACTTGACATGATCCTCGGGCAATAAACTACAGCAAGACTTGACATGATCCCCGGGCACTGAACTACAGCAAAACTTGACATGATCCTCAGGCACTGAACTACAGCAAAACTTGACATGATCCTCAGGCACAGAACTTCAATAAAACTTGACATGATCCTCGGGCACTGAACTACAGCAAAACTTGACATGATCCTCGGCCACTAAACTACAGCAAAACTTGACATGATCCTCGGGCACTGAACTACAGCAAAATCTGACATGATCCTGGGGCACAGACTTCAATAAAACTTGACACGATCCTCGGCCACTGAACTACAGCAAAACTTGACATGATCCTCGGGCACTGAACTACAGCAAAACTTGACATGATCCTCGGGCACTGAACTACAGCAAAACTTGATATGATCCTCGGGCACTGAACTACAGCAAAACGACTTGATCCTTGGCCACTGAACTACAGCAAAACTTGACATGATCCTCTAGCACTGAAATACAGCAAAAGTTAACTTGATCCTTGGGCACTTAACTACAGCCAAACTTGACATGATCCTTGGGCATTAAACTACAGCAAAACTTGACATGATCCTCGGGCACTGAACTACAGAAAAACTTGATGTGATCCTCGGGCACTGAACCACAGCAAAACTTGACTTGAACCTTGGCCACTAAACTACAGCAAAACTTGACATGATCCTTAGGCACTGAACTTCAGCAAAACTTAACTTGATCCTTGGGCACTAAACTACAGAAAAAACTTGACATGATTCTCGTGCATTAAACTACAGCAAAACTTGACCTGATCCTCAGGCACTGAACTACAGCAAAACTTGACATGATCCTTGGGCACTGAACTACAGCAAAACTTGACTTGATCCTTGGCCACTAAACTACAGCAAAACTTGACATGATCCTCGGGCACTGAACTACAGCAAAACTTGACTTGATCCTTGGGCACTGAACTACAGCAAAACTTGACATGATCCTCGGGCAATAAACTACAGCAAAACTTGACATGATCCTCGGGCACTGAACTACAGCAAAACTTGACTTGATCCTTGGCCACTAAACTACAGCAAAACTTGACATGATCCTTGGGCACTGAACTACAGCAGAACTTGACTTGATCCTTGGGCACTAAACTTCAGTAAAACTTGACATGATCCTCGGGCAATAAACTACAGCAAGACGTGACATGATCCCCGGGCACTGAACTACACCAAAACTTGACATGTTCCTCAGGCACTGAACTACAGCTAAACTTAACTTGATGCTTGGGCACTAAACTACAGCAAAACTTGACATGATCCTCGGGCAATAAACTACAGCAAGACTTAACATGATCCCCGGGCACTGAACTACAGCAAAACTTGACATGATCCTCAGGCACTGAACTACAGCAAAACTTGACATGATCCTCAGGCACAGAACTTCAATAAAATTTGACATGATCCTCGGCCACTGAACTACAGCAAAACTTGACATGATCCTTGGGCACTGAACTACAGCAAAACTTGACATGATCCTCGGGCACTGAACTACAGAAAAATTTGACATGATCCTCAGGCACTGAACTACAGCAAAACTTAACTTGATCCTTGGGCACTAAACTACAGCAACACTTGACATGATCCTCGGGCAATACACTACAGCAAGACTTGACATGATCCCCGGGCACTGAACTACAGCAAAACTTGACATGATCCTCGGCCACTGAACTACAGCAAAACTTGACATGATCCTTGGGCACTGAACTACAGCAAAACTTGACATGATCCTCGGGCACTGAACTACAGCAAAACTTGTCTTCATCCTTGGCCATTAAACTACAGCAAAATCTGGAAATGGTAAACCTAGTTTGCTTACAATTTTTGGACCTATCTGTTCCTTTGTCAGCTTTTTTGGAGCAGTTTGGTTTGCGTCAACCTGTGGCAAAATAACAAAGTATCATCTATAAAGTAGACATCAATCTGGATAAACATGTATCTGTAACTATAAATAAATCAGGATGAACACATATCTGCCAATAACTATAAATAAATCAGGATAAACACATATCTGTTAATAACTATAAATAAATCAGGATAAACACATATCTGCCAATAACTATAAATAAATCAGGATAAACACATATCTGCCAATAACTATAAATAAATCAGGATAAACACATATCTGCTAATAACTATAAATAAATCAGGATAAACACATATCTGCTAATAACTATAAATAAATCAGGATAAACACATATCTGCCAATAACTATAAATAAATCAGGATAAACACATATCTGCCAATAACTATAAATAAATCAGGATAAACACATACCTGCCAATAACTATCATCGTTTAGACCCTATATACATTAACATTTAAAATCAATACAACCATACAGGCTCTGTCCATGTATACAGGGAATATTATGTCTTTTACTATCAAGTTTAATAGGTGAGGTTCAAAAAAGTAAATAGAGAGGCTGTGCCAAGCTTTCTTGCATTCTCGTGCTAAGCCTAATAAACTTGATAGTAACAGGCACTGTCATATATTCTTTTTCTCATGAAAAATATCCCCATTTTCTGTATAGCTGACTGGTTTTATTTATTAAACCAAAATCTACAACATGAATATATGAATACAGTTTGTTTCTTTTTTCTTATGAATTGAGTTTTATGACATCATTATTAATTTCTAAATTTGTTAGACAACTCCTCGATCAAGCCGAAAAGTGCATATCTGCATGACAAATACATTTTAGTCCAAATCTAAAACTCAACTCCATCCCTGGTCACTAAAAAGCAGCAATCATGAAATGGTACAACTACACAGGAAAAATGTTGTGACTTTCTTATTATGATTATTCCCATGTTTGTTTCATATATAAATCATGTTATTTACATAACATAACACGACATATATATCAGTTACAGATATGGCACATATATATGATATATATGTGCCATATATGTTACTGATATATATGTGTCACATTTGTACCATATATATTTTTATGTTAAAGTGAATGTAGCGACACAGCCAAACTAACTATAATATTGAGAGTTCTGAAAAACTTGGAGAAAGGTAAAAAAATTATCAAAATCGGATGATAAATATAAAGGATATGACCATTTGAAGGTTATTCAAAATGGATATGGGAGCTGCCATTTTGAAAGCGATGACATCACAGTTCTAAATGACCATATATGGAAAATTGATAAATATCATTTAAAACAAAGAAACTCACTACAAATGAATGCAAAATCCTTTACCATGTTTACTGGTCATATAAATAACTATTCCATTAAGAATACATATTTTTCATAAAACTGGCATCATCTTTTTCCTATAAATCAGTAAATTTTCATATCTATAAATATTCCATATATGGTCATTTAGAACTGTGATGTCATAGCTTTCAAAATGACAGCTCCCTTATACGTTTCAACAGAACCTTCAAATGATCATACCTTCTTCGTTTATCATCCGATTTTGATAATTCTTTCATCCTTATTCAAGTTTTTCAGAATCCTCAATAATAAAGATAGTATGGCTGTGTCGTTACATTCCCTTTAAAATAATACACCTGTGTCACTTATGAAATGTATTTCATATGAAACTATTATGCACATAACTGTATAAAGTATTTATATAAAAAAAATGTTTAGAATATTTTAGAAAATGGTTTAACAACTTGTTTAGATTTTAACATTATTTAGTAAAAAATATTTTCATATGTATTACAGGTGTTACTTTCATATGAAAAACATATGTGGAATGCATATGTATCACATATGTAAAACATATGAATTTCATGTCTAGATATTTTTAGTTTGCTTACATTTTCTGTAGCTATCATTTCTGGAGCATCTTTGTACTCAACATTTGACAGCTTGCTCACATTTTCAAAAGCTTCATTGAAATCGGCCACGTTCATAGGAACTTCCCCCTTCGCCTTCTTTTTTTTCCTGAAAAAAAAGTGTTCGAAGTCACGACACTATTGTTATGAAGTGTATATATTGAAAGTTTAACGAAGAAATATAAAAAAATTAAAACGTTATACCCAATGTTAAATTTTGGTAAAGAAAACAAACTCTGAACCCAAAATATGACCTTGAATGTGACCTTTACCATCATAGATTCGCAAGTTCTTGCACATTTTTCATGAACTGACATATTAAACGAAGAAGAAAAAAAGTTAATAGCCAATGTTTCATTTTTGTGATACCAGACGGACAGATGCAAGACAAAGAGATATCCATGTATTCTTTTTTTCTTAAAATATGTGACACAAAAAGAAATCAGGATAAACACTTATTTTGTCAATTTGTCAAAATAATTGTTACGAATGAAAAAACAATTCTGAAAGTTTGATTTATTTAAACTATTGTTTCCTGTTCTTTTAATTTCTAAAGTGTCTTCTGTAGGAAAATATTCATATGTTCAATTCAAATTATAAGTGTGTGTGTGTGTGTGTGTGTGTGTGTGTGTGTGTGTGTGTGTGTGTGTGGGGGGGGGGGGGGGGGGGGGGGGGGGGGGGGGGGGAGTGCCAACTTTGTTGTGTGTGGGGGGGGGGGGGGGGGAGTGCCAACTTTGTTTAATGGTGGCACATTATTTTATATATATCATCACAAAAGTCAAAATTTCAATACTGCTAAAGTAGCTATCCTGCCAACAACAGCCAAATCTTACAACATCTGTACACCATTTCTAAACTTATAGACGATAAGGTATATATACTAATACACTTTACCTTTTTTGAGAATCCAAATTCTATACAGCTTTAACTAGCAAGGCCAAACCCCAAAACTGTAGCTTCTAATTAACAGTTACTAACTCATAATTCATTTTACGCATATTCAATCACGAGCATTTTAAAAACCCGACAATAAATTATACTTTAATCAGCACATATACATTATTCTGGCGGGTTAGTTTCGTTCACCCATTTCATAATTTTTGAAACGCAATGACGGTTTAACATCATATGACTGCACGGATTTAAGATTATGCACTATTTATTGTCGCACACACCTGAAGGTCAACCAATCAGATTTTGGCTAGTACAACCGAATGCTACTTACATTGGCACACTAATACATCCCAGGTACTTACACTGACACACTTGTACATCTCATATACTTACAGTGGCACACTGGTACATCTCAGGCACTTACATTGACACGATGATACGTGTCAGGTACTTACACTGACACACTTGTACATCTCAGATACTTACATTGGCACACTGGTACATCTCATATACTTACATTGGCACACTGGTACATCTCAGGCACTTACATTGACACGATGATATGTGTCAGGTACTTACACTGGCACACTGGTACATGTCAGGTACTTTCACTGACACACTGGTACATGTCAGGTACTTACACTGACACACCGGTACATGTTAGATACTTACACTGGCACACTGGTACATGTCAGGTACTTACACTGGCACACTGGTACATGTCAGGTACTTACACTGTCATGTCAGGTACTTACACTGGCACACTGGTACATGTCAGGTACTTACAATGACACACTGGTACATGTCAGGTACTTTCATTGACACACTGGTACATTTCAGGTACTTACATTGACACGATGATACATGTCAGGTACTTATATTGGCACACTGGTACATGTCAGGTACTTACATTGACACGATGATACATGTCAGGTACTTACACTGACACACTGGTACATGTCAGGTACTTACATTGATACACTGGTACATGTCAGGCACTTACACTGACACGATGATACATGTCAGGTACTTACACCAACACACTGGTACATGTCAGGTACTTACATTGACACACTGGTACATGTCAGGCACTTACACTGACATGATGATACATGTCAGGTACTTACACTGACACACTGGTACATGTCAGGTACTTACATTGATACACTGGTACATCTCAGGCACTTACATTGACACGATGATACATGTCAGATACTTACACTGACACACTGGTACATGTCAGGTACTTACATTGACACACTGGTACATCTTAGGCACTTACACTGACACGATGATACATGTCAGGTACTTACACTGACACACTGGTACATGTCAGGTACTTACATTGGCACACTGGTACATCTCAGGTACTTACACTGGCATACTGGTACATCTCATGCACTTAAATTGGCACACTGGTACATCTCGGGTATTTACATTGGCACACTGTTATATCTCGGGTACTTACACTGACACACTGGTGCATCTCATGTTCTTACATCGGCACACATGTCAGGTACTTACACTGACACACTGGTACATGTCAGGTACTTACATTGGCACACTGATATGTCTCAGGTACTTACACTGGCACACTGGTACATCTCAGGTGCTTTCATTGGCACACTGGTACATCTCAGGTACTCACACTGTCACATTGGTACATCTCAGGTACTTACATTGGCACACCGGTACATCTTGGGTACTTACACTGGCACATCACAGGTACTTACACTGACACAAAGGCACATCACAGGTTCTTACATTGGCACACTGGTACATCTCAGGTATTCACACTGGTACATCTCATGTATTTACATTGGCACACCGGTACATCTTGGGTACTTACATTGGCACACCGGTACATCGCAGGTATTTACATTGACACACCGGTACATCTTGCGTACTTACACTGGCACATCACAGGTACTCACATTGGCACACTGGTATATCTCAGGTACTCACACTGGCACACTGGTACATCTCAGGTACTCACACTGGCACACTGGTACATCTCAGGTGCTCACATTGGCACAATGGTACATCTCATGTACTCACACTACCACACTGATCTGGCACTCTTATACATCTCAGGTACTCACATTGGCACAATGGGTATATCTCAGGTTCTCACATTGGCACACTGATACATCTCAGGGACTCACATTGGCACACTGGTACATCTCAGGTACTCACACTACCACACTGATCTGGCACTCTGATACATCTCAGATACTCACATTGGCACAATGGTATATCTCACATACTCACACTGGCTCACTGATACATCTCAGGGACTCACATTGGCACACTGGTACATCTCAGGTACTTACACTGGCACACTGATACGTCTCAGGTACTCACACTACCACACTGATCTGGCACTCTGATACATCTCAGGTACTCACATTGGCACAATGGTATATCTCAGGTACTCACATTGGCTCACTGATACATCTCAGGGACTCACATTGGCACACTGGTACATCTCAGGTACTCACACTGGCACACTGATACATCTCAGGTACTCACATTGGCACAATGGTACATCTTGGGAACTCACACTCGCACAGTACTCACACTGGCACACTGATACATCTCAGGTACTCACACTGGCACACTGATCTGGCACACTGATACATCTCAGGTACTCACATTGGCACAATGGTACATCTTGGGTACTCACATTGGCACGATGGTACATCTGGGATACTCGCACTTGCACACCTCAGGTACTTACATTGGCACACCGGTACATCTCAGGTACTCACACTTGCACAGTACTTGCACTGGCAGACTGATACATCTCAGGTTCTCACACTGGCACACTGATCTGGCACACTGATACATCTCAGGTACTCACATTGGCACACTGGTACATCTCGGGTACTCACACTTGCAAACCTCAGGTACTTACATTGGCACGCTGGTACATCTCTGATACTTAATTGGCACACTGGTACATCTCAGGTACTCACACTGGCACACTGGAACATCTCAGGTGATGACACTGGCACACTGGTACATCTCGGGTACTTACACTGACACACTGGTACATCACGGGTACTTAAATTGACATCTGTGGTACATCTTGGGTACTCACACTGACACCCTTGTACATCTCAGGTACTCACACTGGCCCACTGATACATTTTAGGAACTCACACTGGCACACTGATCTGGCACACTGATACATCTCAGGTACTCACATTGGCACAATGGTACATCTCGGGTACTCACATTGGTACACTGGTACATCTCAACTACTCCCACTGGCATACCTCAGGTACTAACATTGGCATGCTGGTACATTTGAGGTACTCACACTGGCACACTGGTACATCTCGGGTACTTAGACTGACACACTGGTACATCTAGGGTACTTACATTGACATCTGTGGTTCATCTTGGGTACTCACACTGACCCACTGGTACATCTGAGGTACTCACACCGGCACACTGATACATCTCAGGTACTCACACTGGCACACTGATCTGGCACACTGATACATCTCAGGTACTCACATTGGCACAATGGTACATCTCGGGTACTCACATTGGCAATCTGGTACGTCTCGGGTACTTACATTGGCACGGTGGTACATCCCAGGTACTTACATTGGCATGCTGGTACATCTCAGGTACTCACACTGGCACACTGGTACATCTCAGGTGCTGACACTGGCACACTGGTACATATCGGGTACTTACACTGACACACTAGTACATCTCGGGTACTTACACTGGCACACAGGTACATCTCGGGTACTTACACTGACACACTGGTACATCTCGGGTACTTACACTGGCACACAGGTACATCTCGGGTACTTACACTGGCACACAGGTACATCTCTGGTACTTACACTTGCACACAGGTACATCTCTTGTACTTACACTGGCACAATGGTACATCTCTGGTACTTACACTGACACACTGGTACATCTCAGGTACTTACACTGGCATACTGGTACATCTTGGGTACTTACAATGGCACACTTGTACATCTTGGGTACTTACACTGGCACATTGGTACATATCGGGTACTTACACTGACACAATGGTACATCTCGGGTACTTACATCGGTGCTCCCCTTTTCTTCATCTTGCTTTATGTTCTTGCAGCAACTGGATTTCCAGCAATTATTGACCTCAGAGGAATTGACATCCACAACAGAGAAAGTGATGTCCACTCGGAGAAATGGTTTTCCACAATACGCTTGTCTCAGATGGTTGTTTGATAGGTATAACTGGAAATAAAACATGTATCAAGACGTATGTATTAAATCTGTACATAAGTCCAGACTTTGGAAGTCGATTGGAAAATGGAAAATGGGAAGCAAACAGACATTTAAATAATGGACTTCTCAAAGGCCTTTGACAAGGTTAGTCACTGCCTTCTAGTTCATAAACTGAAAAGATACGGCATCACTGGAAAAGTCAACACCTGGATAGAAAGTCTGAACGTGTCTGTGTTGAATCCGGCATTCCTCAGGGCTCAGTTCTAGGGCCAAGCTTGTTCCTATTCTACATCAACGACCTCCCTGAAGGTCTCAAGTCTAGGGTGAGGTTATTTGCAGATGACACGGTAGTCCGCCTAACATTATCTTGGGATGCCCAAGACCTCCAATCAGACTTGGACAAGTTAGCAGTCTGGGAACAGAAATGGCCTTCCACCCGGATAAGTGCAATGTTCTGACAATCACCAGGAAATAAAAGCCAATCTTCCATGAGTACACCCTACACAGGAAAAATGTTGTGATGTGAGACACATATGTATTCCTTTCTTATGATTTGCATATTAATATAATATGTGCATAATATTACTTACATATGTGCCACATATGTAAATGATACATATGTACCAAATATTTTTTACACATCAATATAATACACCTGTGACACATATGAACTGTTCACATATGTATTTCATATGAAACTAATATATATTCAATATAGTGTTTATCATGTTTATATAAATTGTGAATAATATTGTAGACCAAGGTTCTTTTCATTTAAAAGGTGTGTTGCTTTTAAATACTTAATTAATAGTACTTTTATATATTCGTCTAAACCAACATGTTAAATACTATTTTATTCATATTGTCAATACATTATCCCTCCATTGTGATTGTATATTGGTGGCATTAGCTGACATGGATCCAAGGTAAACAAAAAGTGTATTCGCTTCAGATGGATAACAAGGGAGATGTTGAATCAGGAAATCTAGGGTAATTTTGATGTGTCACATGTTAGATTCCTATATAAACATGGCCTTGAATTTACCAACCTTCTGGAGAATATTCTTACTTTTAGACTGAACCCCAAGTATGCAACGTTTAATCACAACTTCTATATCGGTCAAAGGATAAATGTTTATGTTTAAATATGATAAATGCTAATACATATCATTAATAATAAATACTAATTGCAACTTCATACGACTGGTTATCTGAACATTAGCGAATGAAGCTTGAATATTTGCAGCCTAAGTTGGTGAATTCCAGGCCTGTTCCAGTGTATCTGTCTTTATGCTCCAATCATATTACAAAACTATAGTACAGCGCTTTCGGGACTTCGGGTGTATATGTTCTACGCAAAGTAAGAATATGGACGATTCCGAAATTGCTCTGCGCAAAGTAAGAATTCTTAAAATGCGCAACGATTCCGGAATTGCGCAGGACTATTCCGGAATGGCACAAGGGGTTAAATATATAAACCACGCATTAAGTGTCTTTGCACAATTTGAGAATATTTTGCGCAAAGTAAGAATTAGTGTTATGATGTGTATAGGAAGATGCTAATTTTAAACCTACTTATATTTCATTTTAATATGCTTATTTTGCTTCACCCATCTGCGACGAACAGATAATTTACAGTTAAGTATCGCGTATGATTAACATAAACTTAATTATTTACAAAACAATTTGAAATCCTTAACTTCAACAATACTTTCCAGGTTCCATAATATTTGGTAAGGAAATTCAATTGAACTATTTTTAATTATTTCAAACGAGGTTGCATGACAATGCACTTTATTAAAAGCACATTATTTGCCAATTTAATTACGTTTCGCCTACACAGGCCATGAGTATGCTTGAAGTTTCTGCTTATCAAAGAAAATTATGTAATACTACCTAATATGTCGGAATAATTAAGTAAGACGGTTCTATCTGTTGAATCGAAAATCACTCTTTCATTGGCTTTTCATGAAAAGAAACAAGTTGGTATAGATATAATCAACATGTTGCTGTCGTTTGTAAAACGCAACTTTGACTTGCAACATTATTTAGATATCGATGAAGAGAAAACAATTAAAATAATTCTCGGCATATTTAGATTGTCTTCACACAACCTCGACATAGGAAGAGGAAACCAAGAAAATCATAGAAAGGAAAGAATAATGCAAACTTTAATATATGAATTTTATTGAAAACGCTCGTGCGTCCTTTTTGCAAACCACTTATTGCTTGTGTGTCCTTTTCATGCGTTAATCTGATATAAAAATAAAAAAATAGATTTAAGTGATAGTTTTAAACATGTAATCTTTTTTTTCTTCAGTAAAACATGTTTTGAAATATGTTTATCTGTTATAATTTAGGTCTGTATATTGAACAATTAATTGAACTTCTTTTCGCTTTATTATAGTTGTGTTTTATTCTTTAGCGTTGTTATAGGTTAACATTATAATAATTAATAATAATAATTTGCAAATATGTGAAGAAAAAAAACACAACAAAAAAAATAATGCTGAATACACCGCGAACTAAAAAAAAAATCCAACTATAAATTTAATATTTCGAAATACGCATATATTGTCGTCCTTAAGTATGAAAAAAGCACACAGCTTCTAATATGATAAAATTTATTTAACATTTCTTCCAGCTAGTTAAATTATT
This sequence comes from Cyrtodaria siliqua, assembly GCA_037043455.1. Classification (NCBI taxonomy): domain Eukaryota; kingdom Metazoa; phylum Mollusca; class Bivalvia; order Adapedonta; family Hiatellidae; genus Cyrtodaria; species Cyrtodaria siliqua. The sequence goes on from JAWPHD010007802.1 coordinate 59,584, forward strand.
TAACTTTCACCGATTCCAATATGTTAGTATACGTCAATCAATTATGGCGAAATAATTACATTTAATTTAAACATATTTCATTTCATTTTTTATTTCCTTTAATATTGTGATTGGCTAATTAAATAAAAGGGCGTATCTCATTGCATTTAAACAATATGATTAACCAACATGTCTCAGGGCCACAAGTAATAGGAAGCGTGACGGAGCGGCGCGTGGACTCCTTCACACCTTTGAACAACATTACACACACACTCTCTTAACAGTGGGAAGTTTAATTTGGTCCATTATATACCAATCATATACAAATTGACAAAGGACTGTTAATCAAATGGGGAAGCTTATATAATCAGTTTTACAATGTATATTTTCGACAATATAAACATACATAAAACATGTTTTACTGAAACAAAAATCGATAACCTGTTTAAAATTATAAGTTAAATGTTTTAATTTTACAATATGCAGGTTTTTTAAACAGTTAATTTCCGGCCACGTAATGATATTAATGTTGAATATAATTATGTTATGTTATACGATATTGCAATATTTCAAAATATATTTAACATATTTTGTACACTACGAATATTGTTTCATACGAAAGCTACATTTTTGATGTATTGTTAGTGCTAACACTTAGAACACAGTATAATCAGCCGATTTTGACGTTATTTTCTAAATTACTATTTCACTTCTTCATCTTTCGTTGATTTTTGTGCAAAATATAACCTATTTATCTGTTGAAATGCCATGAAACACCGTTCGTTTGTACGTTCCATCCATCCATCCATCATAATAATAATAATCTCTATTTCCTCCATTTATAGGAGAGCATAATATGAAGGATATAGAGAGTATGTAGGCATATTACGAAAGCATTTAGAGAGTACGGGGACTTATTATGTAAGGATATAAGGGGTATTCATGGGGTTATAATATATAAGTATATAGAGAGTACGGGGACATATTATGTAAGGATATAGAGGGTATGGGACATATTATGCAAGGACATATAGCATATGGGGATATAGTTATTATGTAAGTATAATATCTACATTCCCTATATATCCCTAAATAATATGTTCCCATACCCTCTGTATTATATAGAGGGTACGGGGATATATTACATAAGGAGATATAAGGTATGGGGATATGATATGTAAGTATATATAGGGTATGGGGATAACATATATTATGATAAGTATATAGAGAGTGCGTTGACATATTATATAAGGATATATATGAGATATGGAATGCACAACGTACATAAAGAGCTTTCTCACCCACATAACTCAGTAGAGTCAATTCGAGTTCTGACTGTTGTCTCCACGCAGTTGCCTAACACAAGAGAGACGTTGCTCTTATTCTGGTCTTCAACTTTAAGTTTTCAAACTATGTAATATGACTTAAGCTACTTGCGAAATATTTAAGTTACATTTATTATTTTGGGAACTGAAAATGTTTATGATATAATCTCGTTAAAGTGACAAGTGTTTGCGGATATTTAACCGGTGTTATTATGTTGATGGTAATACAATCTCTTGCACCCAGATCTTTTCACAATGGGGCTTTCAAAATGCACTAAAAGATATTCATTATTAACGTCGCTCTACTGATTTAAAGCCAGACATATCAAATTAAATATCTGGTTACGAATTGAATAGTTTTACGTTTTCAAATGATAGTCGGTAAATACAATGTAACGTTATAGACTACAGATGTATGTTACGTTACCATTACTATTTAATTAAATTAATACTATTTGTATGTTGTGACCATTACTATTTAATTAAATTTATAATAATAAGAGCATGTTTTTTTTATATCCGCTTGATTTAACCTTAAAAAATAGAAAATTTTCTAATATATAATATTGCAATGTTGTCATCACACGCATGTTCCCATATGCATTCTACATTTCGACCAACAGTGTAGCATGAACTAGCAAACTTTTATAAGACACTTAAAGTGGTTTAATAATCGCTTTTACCATATTTTTAAAGGTCGTAACTGCCAGATACAACTTTTTTATGAACATCTTCCTTTCCGAATATTTAATAACATAAGGTCGTAAGTGCAATTGCTCGGATTACAGTCAAAAATTATTTTTTTTAAATAACAAATACTTTGTTTTATGAGAAAGCAAACTACAGCTTATGTCATATGAGATTGTTCAGAAAGTTCACACAGTTATTACTGTCAGTCCGTTTTTTTCACTTTCCCGAAAACTATGATTTTTCACTTACGACGTTATAATTCTAGACAATCGATATATAGAGATTATTTAAATACTGGGATGGATTATAGGGAAATCTTCAAGAGTGGTATAGACGTGTGGTTCTTTTCATGAACGAGCGTATGAGAGTGAGTGAAAAAACAAAACACGTTACCATCGAGTGAAGGATTACCCAATGCTCGATTCGGGCAGTTAAATAGAATCTTTTTATTACATTTTAATTTTTATTACATTTTAAGTCAGTTTACTGACGCCATCACTCAACGTCGCAACGTTAGTTATTACGTCGCAACGTTAGTTATTATTGTGTTCTGAGTTATTTATTAATTTAATATTTAGCGATTATGAATATTCTTGCATCCATCCACCGTGTAATACGCGGATCCCTGTGAGGTTGCCGGGGTAGAATACAACCACTGCAAACACACCATCACATGCAGAGCTATACGTACGCACGATTCAAAATAAAATTGTTTTAGTATGCATCATATTTTCTGGATTAAATAGCTATTTTACTTTAGAATTTCTTATACTAATATACTGCTGATATGTTGACTATTTTAATGAAGCAAACAAAAGTCAAAGTGTATACTCGCAAATATGATTAACGAAAATATTCCTACTTTGTCCCAATTCCTACTTTGCGCACGGACTATTCCGGAATTGAACCGCGCATTTTGGGATTCCGATAATGCGGCGCATTTTAAGAATTCTTACTTTGCGCAGAGCAATTCCGGAATTGTCCATATTCTTATTTTGCGCATAACATATATAATCATTGGCAGTAAAGAATCATTTCCTGATTAAATTAAATTTTCTCAGCTCATATATTTTAGATTATTTTAAAACTTTCCAGGCTTGTGGACTCAAACAATTTGTTACTGCAGTCAGATGCTGCAGTTACAATTTAACAATCATAGAGGACAATGTCAAATTAGTGAGACTGCAACAAGGAAGGTCAACGAAGTCCGAGATTGTCATTACATTTTTCCATGCAAAATATATCACTATGTGCAACACCTCTCAGAAAAAATTATTCTATACTACGTACCTGAATGAAGTGTGCTTTTGAAACGAAGTTGAGAGATTAAATGTTAAACAACTACAAGATGTTAAACAACCACAAGAAAAGTTAGGAGAAACTCACTGTTTCATGGGATAACAGCGAGGGATAATGTATTGACAATATGAATAAAATAGTATTTAACATGTTGGTTTAGACGAATATATAAAGCATACATTTATTCAACGGTGAAATTATTTAGGAAATTTTTTCATGCAAAATATATCACTTAATAATGTGCAACACCTCTCAGAAAAAATGATTCTATACTACCTGAATGAAGTGTGTTTTTGAAACGAAATATTCATACTGTCACAATAAACTCAGAAATAAATATTTGCTGTTTTAAAGGGACACTGTCCGTAACTTTTAGCTTATAAAACACACAATAATTATGTTCGCAAACATTACACACTAAACATTATTGAATATTTACTAATTGAAAGCAAGATTGTTTGACGGAATTCAATCGCGGTACAAAAAAAAAGTAAATCCGTTTCGTGCGTTTGAACTCGCAGCCCAAACTAAAATTACACTCGCAGTAATAATAGTGTGCGTGAGGATAAAGTGGTCGACAACGCTCCCGACTGAGCTAAGCGATCTATACATATTACACAATACATACTATGGTAAAAACCTAATGCGCTAATGGCAGTCACGTGATCGCAGAAAAGGTAAATATTGTGGGTCCCACTTTATTTACCTATAATAATTAAAACTTCTTTTTTTTCAAACTCACGAATGTATTCCTACATACTTCTTAGGGTCTGTCCTCATGTTTTCATGTATACATTTCACTGAATAAAAGTCAGACAGTTATTTGGTTATGCTCAATATGCTTACTTACGGACAGTGTCCCTTTAACAAATGTTAGGGACAAAAGTCAAAATGCAATCGGGCTCAATTAAGGTAAATTGTTGAAGTTTGGCACTTTTATCTTCAGAGATGACTATAACCGAGAATAAAGTTGTTAGTAATAATGTAAACAGAGTAACTGGATTAACACATGTCTTTTTGTTTCGTTTGTCCGAGACTAGATTGCTCTCAAAGTCAACAGTAAAAATTGTAGGCCATATAAAACCAAAGAATTATGTTGCATAAGTACAGTTTAATATACTAAATTAAATATGATTAAAGTTTAAACTTGATTTCTAAACAAAAAGTCGTTTTATTAGATTGAATATGAAAATTGTTAAGTTTGCGCAGCATAAATCATTGTTTGGCTCAATAAATATCAATATATAGCACTACATGTATTTATATATATAGGCTTCTTTGCATATGAATTTCATGTTATATACATATGTTAATTCTTTTCATATTTATTACATATGTGTTCTTTTAATATGAAATACATATGTAGAATACACATGTGGTACATATGTAAAACATGTGAATTTCGTACCTAGATATTAGTTTGGTTGCTCGATGTTGTATTTTTTCTAAACATTCAATATCCTTATGATAATAAGGGCTCCATTAGCCTGCACACAATATTCTAATATCTATCTATCTATTAATACTGCATTACCCCCTTTCGGGTATTATGTGTAGGCTTCATGGGTAGAACCACTACTAACCAATGTGGGCTCCAGGGCACAACGGACATGGTGCAGAGGAGGATCAAACCGGGGACCCTCCGATCTCAAGGTAGGCACTCTACCACTGAACCATGACCTCCCACTAATAGGGGACGTATATAACTGGTATATATAATAATAAATCTTTCTCTACTAATGTGTTTTAAAAATCTTTTCAAATAACTGAGATGTTGCATCTATATTGTTTAATTTGCACTGGATTATCATTACCAAAATGGATTGTTTTACATATAACAGGTGGTGAAAAAATCGTTCCTCTACCGGGACTCAAACGCAGAGTCTCTGGTTTACCATACCAGGGCTCTAACCACTGAGCTATCGAGGACATACGGTTAGGAATCGATATCTGTAGATACCATTGTCTAAATCATCAGTGACTGATTCTAGCGTTTCTATCAAGTTTGTTAGACATGATTTACCTTTTACAAAGCCGTGTGGCATGTTGATAAATTCAATGAATATATGAGAGAGGAAACAGAAGGAAAAATAAAGGTGCCAAGTAATATTTTGTCTACTTCATTGGTTCAGCTAGGAAGTTTCCTATCTGTTTATAAAAGTCTGTGCCCTGTATTTCTCATATCTTACCCCATCAACATTGGTCGCATCTCTATATGATTGTTGTGGTTGTTGTTGATATGGAGATGCGACCAATGTGAGTGATGCGAAGGCAAGTTTAACAGGCGCCCAATTAGTGAATAGATGATTAAGCCTAGTAAAGCGCTCAAATTTCAGGAATATTTCAAGTGCAAGCAAAAATGGCAAAGCTACTAAGCCATCTGCCTTGCTATACCTGTTCTTACTTATGATTTCATTATCCTCTGATATTGAATCGAACCCCGGCCCCATGTACCCATGTGGTACCTGCTCAAATGAGGTACTAGATTCAGACCTAGCAGTTGATTGTGATACATGTGGTCAATGGTTTCACATTATATGCCAGGACTTAAGCCATGAGAAATACAATGGCCTTGTCGGTCAGAATGTGTCGTTCAGCTGGGTTTGCTCGAAGTGTCATGAACAGAATTATTCTAGTTCAAACAATTCTCTGTCATCTTTTGCATCCTGTAACAGCTACAGCTCACTTTCAGCTGATAACCTTTCATTGCCCCCCAGTCCACCAGCCATGACTAAAGCTACAAAGCCCAAACCAAATCATATATTTAAACTTAAAGTTATAAATTTAAATTGCCAGTCAATCGTTAAAAAGAGAGCTGATTTCTATGCTCTTTTAGAACACCATAACCCGGACATAGTGATTGGAACAGAGTCGTGGCTAACACCCGACCACCAAGACAGTGAGTATTTCCCCAAATCTAGAGGCTATACACCATTTAGACAAGACCGTTTATCAACCACGAATGGAGGAGGGGTCTTTATCCTTGTAAAGGATACTATCATTGCGACCGAACAAAAGGAGTTCAAGACAAACTGCGAGATAATATGGGTTAAGGTCGAACTTACCACTAGCAAACCACTATATATTGCAGCATACTACAGGCCAAAGGAAACAGACATACTAAGTACTGAGGAATTCAGGAAATCTCTTGACATGGTAAGCAAGAAGAAAGGAAATATTTGGGTTCTTGGTGATTTGAACTATCCAAATTTTTCATGGGATATTGATCACACTCCAACTATCAAACCAACTTGTAACCATCTTCATCTATATGAAGATTTCATAGATCTCTTGGATGACTTCAACTTAGTTCAAGTTGTCAACCAACCCACACGATATGAAAATGTCTTGGACTTATTTTTAACCTCTAACCATACTCTTGTTAATGATACCAAGGTTCTACCTGGCATTGGTGACCATGACATGGTAATGTGTAATGTAAGTACAAAGCCCAAACTTGCCAAGCGGTTACCAAGGACTGTACATCTCTACAGAAAAGCAGACTGGGTAAACTTCAGAAAATTTATGTTAAATTCACAAAATGAGATACTTACCAATCATTCCAACATGACAGTTGATGAAATGTGGATTAAGTTCAAAAACACAATCAACACAGGTATAAATCAATTTATTCCCACTAAAAGGCTAAGTACAAAAATAAGCTTACCTTGGATCACCCAAGAAATCAAAAGACTCATTAGAAAGAAGGACAGTTTGTATATTAAACATAAAAAATCTAAAAAGGTGAGCGACCGCCAAAATTTTCTAACTACTAAGCACTCTGTCAGACGTAAAATTAATATGGCGTATAACAACTATCTAGAAGATATTCTTGGGGTAAATCAGGAACCATCCACAGAATCAACAAGTAAGTTCTCCTCAAAAAAGCTGTTTTCCTTTATTAAAGGCGTAAAACAGGACACGATGGGCATATCACCACTGAAGCAGAACCCCACAGATTCAGACATCTACACCCAAAACAGGGATAAGGCAAATGTGTTAAACAATCAGTTTAAGTCAGTGTTTACCCCAGCATCACCATTGAAGCTTAGTCAACTATGCCAGGAAAAGGTAACACTAGACCATGCCTACCCAGCCATGCCAGTCATTAACATAGATACCAAAGGTATAAACAAACTCTTATCTAACCTCAAATCAGACAAAGCAGCCGGACCTGATCAGATTAAGCCAGTCGTTCTGAAGGAACTTAGAGATGAGATTTCTCCCATAATACAGGTACTATTCCAAAAATCCTTAAACACAGGTCAAGTACCCAAGGACTGGTCAACGGCAATAGTAAGCCCTCTCTTTAAGAAAGGTGATAAGAGTGACCCGGCAAACTACAGGCCAATCTCCTTAACGTGCATCCTATGCAAGACAATGGAGCATATTATTGCATCCAATATTGCCAGACACTTTAATGCTCACCAGATCTTATATGAATTGCAACACGGCTTCAGAGAAAAGAGGTCATGCGAGACCCAGCTTATTCAACTGGTGGAAGAGCTGTCCAGACAGGTTGTCCACGGTCACCAAGTGGACTTGGTCCTTCTGGATTTTAGCAAAGCCTTCGATAAGGTGAGCCACCCTAAACTTCTTCACAAGCTCAAATTACACGGTGTAACAGGTGATACTCTCAACTGGGTTAAGGCATTCCTATCTGGACGAACACAGTCGGTCGTTATTGAAGGTGAGAGCTCTGACTCAGTCAATGTTACATCCGGAGTACCTCAAGGCTCTGTACTCGGCCCATTGCTTTTCTTGTTGTACATAAACGACCTCCCAGAAAATCTTCAATCACAGGTACGCCTTTTTGCTGATGATACAGCTGTTTATGTCACAGTAGATAGCCCTAATGACAGCCAGATATTACAACAAGACTTGGACAGATTACAGAAGTGGGAAGCCTCATGGGAGATGGATTTTAATCCAGGTAAATGCCAAGTACTGCACATTACTAGATCCAGGAATCCCATTCAAACCCCCTATACACTTCATGGGCATGTCTTGGAGATTGCAGACCACGCAAAATACCTTGGTGTAGACATCAGCTCCAACCTCAGCTGGAACCACCACATAGACCGCACAGCTACAAATGCAGGTAAGACACTTGGTTTTTTGCGCCGAAATATCAAGACCAAAAATGAGGATGTCAAGCAGAGCGCTTATAAATCTCTGGTAAGACCTCAATTGGAATATGCCTCATCAGTATGGAGCCCACACACACAGAAGAACATAAAGAAAGTAGAAAGAGTTCAGCGCAGAGCTGCAAGGTGGGTAAAACAAAATTATTCCCCCTATGATAGTGTAACCAAAATGGTTGATAGTCTCGGCTGGCGGACATTAGAACAAAGACGAGCAGATACTCGACTTGTATTATTCTATAAAATTGTCCACAGCCTAGTAGCGATCCCATTACCAGTCTACTTCGAGCAACCTCTCAGATTGACACGAAATATGCATCCCCTTTCTTACAGACAAGTCCATACCCGTTCAAACTACTACCAATACTCCTTTTTCCCCATGACCATTGTTATTTGGAACAGGCTGCCAGTAGATGTTGTCATGCTCCCCGATTTGGATGCATTCAAACGGGAAGTATGCAAGATCAACCACCCTATGCCTTACTAAGTGTGAGCATATATGTTTTTAAACAAATTTTAAATTTTTGTATTTAAATGTTTATTTCAAATTTTTGACTTTGAATTTAAGTCTTTGGCACTAACAACTTAACATTCACTTTCCCCTAAGGACACATATATGCTCACCACACAAATTTGTAAATGTCTTATTTTACTAGTAGGATGCTATATCTTTTAACTTTTAATGCACAGACGCGCAGCTGCATAGGTCACTCGAAAGAGGTTGATGCAGGATATATAGATAGATAGATAGATATAAGGTCTCACACCTCTATTATCTCCCCTAAAAGCTCACGGACCTAGAGACAAAAGGAAAACAGAAAATAATTCTATTTTTTTTCTCAATTTTAGGCAATTTTTAATTTGAAAAATAGGTTTTTCTTTGCTTTAGCATACATCTGCAGTGTAAAAGACAGATGATACAGAAATTCCCATGTTGATTTGAGGTTTCATTCATATTTCAGAATTGTTTGACCGAAGCACCGCATACTCAGCTAGATAGTGTATGAATTTTGTATTTTCCATAGGGTTCACAAAACATGAGCGAGAAAAAAACAAAAACTGGCTAACTTATGTATTTTATTGTTTTAAATTACTGGTCTTGGCTATACTGAAGATATTAAACCAACAACAATGTCTGCTGCCCTGCTTTGAAGCTCAGATGTTGGGAAAGGCTGTACAGTAACCCTATGGGAAAATTAATTGAGGTGTGAGACCATAAGGCATTAAAGTAGATATATACAAGTTCTTACCGTATAAACCGCCTGATAACATCAAATTCTGATTTCCACGTCGTAAACTCGATGTGGTCACTTGAAAGTCCGATGTATAGTGTAAATGTAACACACAGACATGCAGTGTACATTTTTATGGAGTATAAGTTTGTAAAATCTTGCACGATTATTTACAAAATATGGATTCCACATCTACAAACCATCATATGTCTGTCGACAAACTAGCGTGTTGATATCTAAAAACTCAAATTCAATTCGCACTTTACCTACAGTGGTTCTAACTGCTAAACATGCTCATCACATCTGAGTGCCCACTTCTCGCATATGGAACCGTAACTTTATTTACTTGTTGATCTATAATTACATAATTACAGGTTTACCTGTAATGGTTGACAGTAAGAAGACTGACTGTGTACACACAACGCTCGGCCCCGTGTGTTTATGCCAGAAAGGAAAACTTTCTACTTTGTGTATAGTAGATGAACTTGGACAGCAGCAAATATTGAAGGAGCAACAACTGTTTGGTAGGTACATTATACGATTTATTGACGCCGCGTTTATAGTTTAAAAGCAATATAAGATATAAACAAAAAACACAACAAAAAACAAGATGTACGTTTGTCATTCTTATGAAAAAAGAAAAAGAGACCAGAAACCTACAAAGCATCGTAATCTTTCAGCATTTTAACTACATTTCCTATGCTTATCGTTTCTCAGGATAGCATTAAAATTGTCCTGAGTGTAAACATCAAACAATGACAAACATACATTATGCACAATATTCGTATTTTCCTATTAAGAAATTAGTTTAGTGTTCGATTACAATTAACACAGACCTAATAACACATAATTGAAACTTGTGAAATGTCATACGGCACACTGCTGACATTAACAAAATATTATTTACCTATTAAATGGTGTCATTTTGCGATGTTGTTTAATAGGATAGGTTACGCAACTTTAACGCGTTCGTCGTTACAAATAATGTTACGCCTTTAAAAAAGCCAAAAATAAATTGCATGCATTTTTTAAAGTAAGATTTTAAATATTATAAATAATAAGCTCTTTCGGAACATATCGTATTTCATAAAACTTCGTGTACAAACACATCGAATTTTAGTTAAATGTTTTCATAAGTAAACTTCATTGGTGTGGATTTTGTCTTCTTTGAAATAAAAAAATAAACTAACTTTACTCCACAGATTATAAAAATCCATGCCTGTTAAAACCGTGTTTAAACAATGGTAGGTGTATATTACGTACTAAAGCCGAGGCACGATATATCTGCAAATGTCATTACCGGTACACGGGAGACTTCTGTGAGTATGGTACGTATGCAACTTCTAGCATGATCGCTGACTTTTCCTTTGTATTTGCACAGGTGTAAATCATTTCATCGAAAATAACACCAGTCAGAATTACTGGTGTACTCTAACTACCAGTTGTCGGAAGTTAGCGTATGGCAGACAGGTAAAATAGACATGCTACAAAACAAATAGAGTATGGTTTCATCTACGCCCATCTTGATGGTTGAATCAACCAACTCGGACGAAACCATACTATATTTATTACTTGGATTTTTGCTATATTTATCATACGCCCGTTTGAAAAACGGTACGTATAATGATATGAGGTTGTCTGTCTGTCTGTCCGTAAGTCCGTCGGTAAATAATTGCGTATTCCGGTTAATAATTCCAAAACCATCACACCTACGCTCATGAAACTTCATAGGTACATTGCCCTATGAGAGGGAAGAATCCTTATTGTTTTTGGGATCAGTAGGTAAAAGATAAATATCACCGTGACCATACATAGACAAACGCATTCCGGATGATAACTTTAAAACCATATCACCTACACTCATGATACTGCATAGGTACATTTCTCTAGGTGAGAGGAGGATCCCTATTATTTTTGGGATCAGTAGGTTATAGGACAAGGTCATCGTGACTTTATATAAAAAAACGCATTCCGGGCGATAACTTCGACACCATAACACCTACATTCATGAAACTTCGCAGGTATATTGCCGTATGTGAGAGGAGGAATTATTTTGCTTTTGGGGCCAGTAAGTCAAATATCAAGGTCACGGTGACTTATATGGTAATATGCATTCCGCATAGTAACTTCAAAACCATAACACCTATACTCATGAAACTTCCAAATTTTATTGCCCTAGGTGAGAGGAGAAATTATTTTGCTTTTGGGGCCAGTAGATCAAAGGTCAAGGTCACGGTGACCTAATATGGAAATATGCATTCCGCACAGTAACGTCAAAACCATAACACCTACACTCATACAAATTCACATGTAAATTGCTGTAGGTGTGTGCAGGAACCCTATTGTTTTTGGTGCCAATAAGTTAAAGGTCAAGGTCACAATGACATTGTATGGAAATATGCATTCCACACAATACTTTCAAAATTATATAACACCTACACTCATAACACTTCATAGGGACATTGCCCTAGATGAGGGGAGGAACACTATGTTTTTTGGATCAGTAGGTCAAGTGTCAAGGTTACTGTCATATATATATACTTATATATAAAAAATCATTCCTCATGATAACTTCAAAAAAAAATGAAAGCCTACACTTTTAAAACTTCATACATACATATATTCCTACGGTGAGTGGAGAAACCCTAATGTGTTTTGAGTCAGTAGGTCAAAGGTCATGGTCACCATCACCTCATATGGAAGTGTGAATTCCAAATGATAGCTTCAAAACCGTCGCAGTCGTGAAATTTCAAATGTTTATCACCCTTGTTGAAAGCACGAACCCAACTGTATTTGGGGTCAAAGGTCAAGGTCATTGACCTTTTATGGAAATATGAATTCCACATGATAACTTCAAAACGGTAACATCTACACTCACGAAACTTCATCGCCCTTGTTGAAAGCAGGAACACATTTTCTTTTGGGCCCAGTAGGTCAAAGGTCAAAGGTCGCATTTGAGGCCAGTAGGTCAAGATTCAAGGTCACAGTGACCTTATGAAATATGCATTCACAAAATAACTTCAAAACCGTAACACCTACACTCATAAAACTTCATAGGTACATGTCCCTAGGTGAACTGAGGAATCCTATTGTTTTTGGTGTCGGTATGTAAAAGATCAAGGTCCCCGTGACCTTACATAGACAAACGCATTCCATCTGATAACTTCGAAACCATATTACCGACACTTATGAAGGTACATTGCCTTTGGTTAGAAAAGGAACCCTATTGATTATGGTTCAGTGGGACAAAGGTCAAGGTGACCATGACCTTATATAGAAATAGGCATTCCTCGCAATAACTCCAAAGCTATAACACCTACACTCAAGAAATTGCATAGGTATATTTACTTTGGTGAGAGGAGAAACTCTATTGATTTTTGGTCATTTGGTCAAAGGTCAAGGTCACTGGGACATTATATGGAAACAGGCATTTCTTGGGATAACTTCAAAACCATAACACCTACACTCATGAAACTGCATAGGTACATTGCCCTTGGTAAGAGAAAATATTGTATTTCATTGGGGTTAGCAGGTCAATGGTCAAGGTTGCTATGACCATATGTTGTAATATGCATTCTGCGCAAGAACATCAAAACCATAATTCTTCCACTGATGAAACTTCATATAGCCTATGCATTGACATTGGCAAGAGAAAGAGCCTTATTGTCTTTGGTGTCTTTGGGGTCTTTGGGGTCTGTGGGGTCCTGTTGCTTTTGGAGTCACTAGGTCAAAGATCAAGGTCACCAGTACATATGCCAAGTGATAACTCCAGGAGTATATCACCTACACTCATGAACTTTGTAGATACATTGCTCTTGGTGAGAGGAGGAACCCTATCACTTTTGGGATTAGTAGGTTAAAGGTCAAGGTCACCATGTCTTTATATGGACATACACGTCCCGGAAATAACTCACGCTTATTAAACTTCATAGGTGCATTGTCCTTGTTACTTTTGGGTTCAGTAGGTCATCAAGGTCACGTTACTGTAACTTGTAACTAGTAGACCTACAATTTTGAAACTTTACAGAAATAGTACCCATGTTAAAACAACAACTTCTTTTTATTTTAAGCTTAGTAGGCCACTGTGACCTGACCATGGCAAATTCCTTCCCAGCTGTTATTCACGAATATTTTATCTACAATCTTGAAACTTTATACAAATAGTGCTCTTGGTTAAACAACATCCCCTATCAGTTATTTTTTTGTTAGAAGGTCAAAGGTAATGGTTACATTGACCTGACACTAAGGAAATGCCTTTAACATAAAAAAACTGGTTAATAGTATTTCATTATTATATATTAATGTACAGCAAGTATAATATCACTGGACGAAAGTCATGTGTGTTGACAGATGATACACGATATGTATTGTACGTACCGTGTAAACATCGCCTACCCTGTATGTCCACTCCTTATTGTAGTCAATAACTCAGACCTAATGTCATACAACTCTACATCCTTGAATGTCCTTGTTGTTTTATTCGCTAACGCTCTGAGATGTCAATAATGACTGAGTACCGTGGATCATTTTATACATTTATATTATTTTCTATGTACCTAAGAATAATTTGTTTTATTATCCTCGTCAATAGCTCTAGGACGGGTCGATGGCATCCCGCCGTAGACCTTAACATTTTCATAATATATCAGAGTCCTGAACATATGATTAATACTTTAACCAACACATACTCAAAAAAGATACAATGACGTGACAGTCATAAAGTAAATCATGGAATAGATATAACAACATACAATACCATGACAAGCAATATACACTATTTAAATGCAGTTTTCAGTTCATGCAGTATGACAATTCATGTTATACGACAATGGTCTCTTAATTCAAACTTAAACAAAACATTTATTGTAATAATGAATAATATTTGAATTAATAGAATTTTCAGTTGGCACAAACAATGTGACTAAAAGAAACACAGTTTTCACACAGGAGGGTCTTAGTATTGTTTACTGTCACCTAGCCGGTATATATACAGATATGTGTCTTGAAGAGAATGTAGCGACACAGCCAAATATCGTTATTATTGATATTTCTGAAAAAAACTTGGAAAATGGTGAACGAATTATCAAAATCGGATGATAAATAAAGAAGATATGATCATTTGCAGGTTCTTTTGAAATGGATATGGAAGCCGCCATTTTGAGAGCTATGACATCAAAGTTCTAAGTGACCATATATTTAATATTTATAAGTATGATTTTTATTGATTTACAGGGGAAAAATTACAGCAATTGTATGAAAAATATGTATACTTAATAGCAATTATGCATTATCTGACCAGTAAAGGATTTTGAATCATTCGCAGAGATTTGTCTTTACTTTAAATGATATTTGTCATAAATTTGGAACTATGATGCTATAGTTCTCAAAGTGGCGACGTCCATATCCGTTTTAGAACAACCTTCAAATGGTCTTATCTTTTTAGTTTATCATCAGATTTTGATCATTCTTTCACTTTTTTTCAGAATTCTTAATAATAGATATTTTTGGCTATTTCTCTACATTCCCTTTATATTTTAATTGTTTGAATTTTCCTATTTTCTGATGTTATTTAATGAGTCAATTTGATCCTGTGCGATCTTCTATAAAATATGTATTTCTACCGATGTATTATAAAATATGCTTCAGATCCCTGTCTGGCAAAGCCCTGTAAAAACAACGGGATATGTACGCCGGATATTGGAGGTGAAACAGGATACGTTTGCGCATGTAAACTCGGATACAGGGGAGACGTTTGTGAGTCCAGTACGTATATTAAATACATTTCCACTGTAGATCTAATTCCTGTAAACATATATCGAAAGCATATTCAAATTTGCCGCCATTTTATCCAATACGATGTTACGTTCGGATGTTTGATTTACAAGTTATAATATAACATTTTTCATTCCATGTTATATTATTTCCAAATAAGTATCTCATTATTATATAAACATTTATATTCCAGCTGTTTACAATGTTGAACGTATTATTACATTACTTGCTTTGAACTATTCGTCTCTCTTTGAGTATCGTTTTTTATTCGGTACTAAAGAAATGAATGCATTAACTTTTCAAGTGCCGCTTGTTTTCAGTTGTGCAATTTTGTTTCCATATACATAACTGGTGTCCTAAGGCAGTCTTTAGGCAGAGTTCAGACGTGTAAAATTCATATTAGAATTTGCTGTAAGCATTGATAACAAGATTGTTGATGTCAACGGAATATTTGGAATAACATTGTTGTTGTGTTTTAATAGTTTAGAATAAAAAATGCACGGGAACCCAGGAAGGCTGTTTTGAAATTGAACACCCATCTAAGATGCAAAGTTGAATTTAAAAGAATAAATTTCAGAAAATGTTTTTCATCCATAGATGTTTATTAAATTGCATTCCTGTGGTCCCTGGTATGTTTTAATGGAATAGCCGTTATTAAAGAGTTAAATGCAGCAGTCGACACATGTTTCGAACAGTTTTATAACTCGATAAATTAAATACATAAAGGTAGAATATGCACAGCAGATAATTAAGAAATTTAAATACAATAAAATCAATTCAGTAAAAAATAAGTAGTTTATTACCTAGTGTCATACGTAGAAGTGAATACCATGAATAAGAAGGCCCATCCGTTTTTGCTATTGTAATGGTAGTACTAGATTGAAATGACGGTATAAACAGTACTATTGTTTGGGGCGCTGTTTTCAGCCAAATATTTTTCTGCAGTAGCTTGAGCAATTTAAATAATACGTACATCAATTATATATCATTAGTGCTGTTTTTTTCAGCGCTAAATATTAATAACTTTTTCCATGTAAATTCTTTGTTCGTGGGACAGCAGATAATTAAGAAATTTAAAATAACTTCAGTTAGCTTTCATATTTTGTTATAAAAAATTCAGATTATCTTAATTTACGAATATCCAACAACTTAAAACCATTTTAGGATAAAAATTCTACTAAAAACAAATATTTCTATTTTTTTTAATTTTTCATGCAGAAGAATTTTGCATTGAAAATGCCCCATCAAAAACAGCTTTCGCGCATAAAATTTTATTACTCAACCGATTTTGAAAAGTAAGGTATTTTTATTTACCGCTATAAATGACCGTTTCACTGATAAAAACAAACTTTGGCTGAAACAAGCCCCAAACAATAATACTATACCCGATTAATTAAGCTGGAGCTAGTGCCAGCCTGACAAATGAACCATATGCCACCGTATATGATGGGGTTTTAGGTCATTTTCAACAAATGTAAGGTTATATATGACGGTCGATTTGTTTGTGGTGGAGGCAGACCACCCACTTTTCCTGGGTAGAATCGGTACGGTACACCTCCCGCCATCCGTAAGAATCGATACTTTCTCACAAGTCCAGCTTCCAGTGGGATTCGAACCCGCAGCGCTGAGAGGCGACGGTTTACAACGCAATGTCGTTAACCATTCTGCCAAGGAGACTCTGGTACCACCAGGATTTTAACATTCAGTTGTTATCTACTCTTTTTTTTCTCACAACACAGTTACTATATATGCTGAAACGCAAAAGAAACGCAACACGGAAATGACACAACTGTGATGCTGTAGATATTTTAATCGCACTACACTTTGTAACAAGAAATTCATAAATGTTGAAGTTCCTCTTTGAAAAACTGAGCCAGTTCAGTACTGTATTTAACGTAAAGAGTTTGCAAAATTTCGCATCCTAAGCTTGCTCGCATATGCTTGAGCCAAACGCGTCCTCTGTCAATAATGAAACTTCGAAAGAATACTATTTGCTGTATTATGTGTTGTTTTAGTATTTTTTTCCGAAAGAAAAGGTCTTACGTAGCCATGTACCATTCGATTAACAGCAGCATATTTTACATACAATATATAGCGGAAATTCCCGTGTTGCGTTTCTTTTGCGTTTCAATATACATTCATATTTATGACTTTTCGTATATTTTCAGAAGTACAGATTTGTGAACATATTCTGTGTCATAAGACGGATTGCATGTCAGTAATGCCAAAAGGTGCTTTGAGGACAAAAGGCGCTATATGCATTTGTAAATGGGATACTGTCAACGAAATTTGCCAAATAAAAGGGATGTCAATGAGGGAAAGATGTAAGTATGTCTCTATTATATAAGGACTAGATCAAAGACGGAAAATATAACTTTTAACGGGCTTATTATGTAACGTTTGTGGTGCTGTTGTTAGTTTATATATTATGTTTCTTCTGTCTTGATAAATTTGTGTCCAGGAACTTGACATTTATTTGAAAACGACTTAAAATAACTTTGTTTAAAGACTCCAGTCAAAATGTTTCCAGACTTTTATGTATACCGTGCCTTTTTTGTCACCTGCGTAACATTCTTCTAGTTTATCCATGCAATTGTCGTTTGTTTCTGTCTGTGTTTTTGGTTGACTGTAGTCCTTGAACGCTGCATTTCCTGTTCGACTTTTATATCTACTTGTTCAGGCAGCGGACGCCTATTTAAGTTATATGACAAGTTCTCGAGAGAAATGTAATGAATACTTGTAATTTCAGGATTTGAGAAAGTTTTGATTATTAAACCACGTTTTAAGGAAGAATACAAAACAGTTTTAAAGAAATATACATATTTTACGTCAGGTAATTGAACGAATTTAGAAAGGATTATTCAGAAATAGGTTACAATCCAAAACTGTAATAATTTGAAAGTTTGAGATAGTCACAGTATTTGGCCCGTATTTATAATTGTCCACCCTACAGCTTCATTAGGGATCATGCTTATACTTGCACATTTCAGTTAAGGGCGACCCGTGTACAAGTGATGGGAATAAATGCCGTACTGGTGAAGACTGTATGGGAGTCACGACCAAATATGGACGGAAGCTCCCGGCCAGCCAAGCTTTGTGTATGTGCTCATTTGGACGCGGTGGCTTGTTCTGCAATACAAGTATGTAATCATATTTTGTAATTTTATTTGCAAGGAGTTATGACCTATATTAAAACTTATATAGGGTATAATTCGGAATCAGCGAACACAAACAAGAGAAGAAAGTATAGCAGACTCGGTTTAATTGAATTTTCTTGAGCGTAAGTATAAAATGCAACACCTCTAGCGTCTGCATCCGCATGCGGTGCCGCGGCGCTCTTGTTTAAAGTGAAACTGATACTGGATTAAAAGTCGAGTTGTAATTATATTGCGCCATACATCATAATTCAAGAGTTCTTTGCGTCCTTTGAATTTGAATATGTTCATCACATTTGAGAGCATACTACTCGCAAATGAAACCCTGGTATAATTTACCTTCAGGTTTACCTATAATGGTTTACAGTAAGAAGACTGACTGTGTACACACAACGCTCGGTCCCGTGTGTCTATGCCAGAAAGGGAAATTTTCTACTTTGTGTAGAGTAGATGAACTTGGACAAGAGAAAATGGCAAAAGAGCAACTACAGATAGGTAGGTCCATACTGGCCAAGATAATGCAGATATTGACTATCGTCACGCCAAATATGCTGTTATTGAAATTGTTAAGCGTTTGTTACTGGCACATGACTGAAAGTAGCTATCCCGCCAACAACAGCAAAACGTTTACAAAATGTGTACACCATTTTTAAACCTACTGACGACGAGGCATATATATAACTTACATATGTTGAGAATCCAAACGATATAGACACACTATAAACGGTCATAATTCATTTTACGCATATTCAATCAATGGTATTTTAAGAACCCGTTAATACATGTTTACTTTTAATTGGCACATATACATTATTATTTGACCTGAACACCTGTATATTGTTTGGATAAACAGGTTTATAGAGTAATTTGCCGTTAATTGCCGGCATAGTTACTTGAAATTAGAACAAACACGAATGCTTTTTTTCTAAACCGCATGCTACATACTCTTCTCTTGTGTTGTGGTTTTATATAGGAGAACCATAGTGGCATCTAATTACATGGTCATTAATTATGTTGGTTTTACCACCTGCAAGATATTTGAACTTCTGAACAATGCTCAATTCGGCGAAAACGTTTAGTATAGCTATAGGATTTCCGCCTGCCTGTCATATAATACAATGTCCATGGAATTACAATAATGTCATTACAATAATGTCATGCATACATATCTCTCTGCCGTATAATTATACAAGGCTATTGTATTACTTCTTAATACGTGCAGACACACATTATAACATACATTGTAATACATTCATACACAATTTTAGAATATCAGTTTAAAAAAACGTTTTATTATATTTTCCATTTTACATGACACGAACAACATAACCCAACATAATGTTTTTATGCGTAGATTTACTACGTCTATTGACACCATTGTGTATTTTCACCATTCTGCATGTTATTACACTGTTAAAACACAACATATATTAATCCACAGACTATGAAGATCCCTGTCTGTTAAACCCATGCCTAAACAACGGTGTGTGTAAATTGAATACTAAAGTGAAAACCGGTTACATTTGCAAATGTCAATACAGATATACAGGGGATTTCTGTGAGCTCGGTACGTATTTCTGCCTTCTTACTTGGTTAGTCAAATTACTTATAAATGCAGTTAATGATCACTAGGTCATCTTTATTATCAAATGACGTTACTTTTTAGTTTAGGTTTTATGTTTTCTTAGCATATATTTGATATAAATGGCCTGTTAATAATTCTAAAATACTCTTTGAAATATACTTCACGTTCTTTATGCCTGCGTTTTGACTTCTGGAGGGAGGAAATCTATCAAACCTGGCGGGGATATCTTTATTTCCACTGTCCCGTTTTATCGGGATGACAATAGGGTAAGAGGGAGTTTTGGTGCACCCTAGAATCTTACTTCCCACTGACCGTTCCAAGGCGGTAGCCCTATTGTCAACGCTTTTATGTTTATGATGCCATACCTTGACTTTTATTCATCTTTGTAGTTGTTTGTTTCTGTGCGTGTTTGTGGTTGAATGTGGTCCTTGCATGCTGCATTTACTATTCGACTTTTATACTTTACCTTTTTCATCCGTGTTTTCCTTTTATATACCTGACATGGTACGCATATTTTTACGATTCTGTGACGACATACATTCTTTAAAATGAAGACTTACAACATGAATTCCTTGCCATTTTTGCTTGTAAAAATGTTTGCATCCGTGCCAAATATAGTTTACGTTCATTATTTTACTAAAAATCATGTATTTGACATCAGGCATGTTCCTGGCAAATCTCTATCTATTTGTCTGACATTGAAAGTGTGCCAATTTTAAACTAACCTTGTGATCTACGTCTTGCCAAACTCTAGATTGTGTATATCTCATATCAAAACGAATCTCGCTAATAACCTAAATACTTTACGTATTAGCAAAGACTCTTTCGTATAATAGATAAAATAGTCTAATGTCACCAGAATTGCTCACCAGATGACATTATCGCATTGTACATCGACCTTGACAATGATCATTAGAAGCAGTTGGAGAGATAAGAAAGGAAGTGCCGAACACTGTTGAGAAATAATTAACCCCATATTTATTGTGCGAATAAATTCATTCTAGCATCATAGTTTTATGCTATTAAAGTGTAAAATATCAAAGTCATTACAGTTTCTGAAAAAAACATTATTTAGGATTTTTCTATATAGTTATATAAAAAAATGATATAAAACATAAGAGCCCCTATGCGACACCAGTTGTGACCCTAGAGTCATTGTGGGTAGAAATTTAGTTCAATTCAGTAACGCCAGACAATGCTATATGCAACTTATCAGAACTGTAACCGTTACAATTTTAGAAAAGAAGATTTAAAAAATTAAAGTTTCTATATAAAATAAAACCACTGCAGTGCTACTTCGTATATAAGAAAGCTCTATGTTTTGTGGTTTCATAAAACATGATTTCAGGAGTCTATGTAAATCCGCGCAAATCATGTGCATCCAGGGCATGCCCAAATGTAGTTGTATTCACCATTTAAATAAACGCTGTAGAGCAGCGTAGCTTATGCTACATGAACTTTATGAAAACGCTATCTCTTCGGGTTTCACAGGAGATGATTTTTTCCCCGTATATAAGTATGAATTCCATTTGAATCTCTATCACTATACAAACGTTGGATCCACGGGTGCAGCCGTTTTTAACATTTGTATATTTGTGATAGTCGAGGGTTTGGTTATCATTAATAATTGAAAAAAGTACCGATATGTGTATAGTTTTTCATGAGATTATTTAAGAGTTGGATTATATAAATTGTGGTCATCATTGATGTTGTGATGACCTAATTTGTACAAACTTGTAGACATTGAACCATTCGTATACATTTTATTTAAAATCTTTTAATAGATATTTGAGGAGAAGTCGTTTGAACAAAAGTAAACATATGATGACGGCTCTGCACGGACGGACAAAGAGAGGTTACATATCTCGCTTTGACCCTTCGGTTCAGAGCAAGATTTAACTCGATCGTTTTGTATATGTACATGGAGTAAACTCTCATGTAACATGCTATAAATGTATATGTCTTTAGTAAATATGTATTGCCTCGTATATACATGATCATCTTTGTGTTATATTTCCTATTAAAAGAGTATGAGAGTGGTGGACCTTTGGAAACGGCCGAACTCGATAAATACAAAATATTGCAGTCTCGGTTTGATTGATTGAGACGCTGCCTAGTTTGTTAGAGGATATAGCATGGCGCGGATTTTTTTATTTACACTGTATCGTTTTATTGGGATGACAATAGGATAACAGTGACATTTGGTGCGCCCTAGTATCTGGTTTATCCCCCAGCGGTCTTTTTGGCCACTGACGGTTCCAAAACCCGTTTATGTTTGTAATGTCATACACCGTGCCTTTTGGTATCCTTGTATCCTAAATTGTTGTTTGTTTCTATGCGTGTTTTGGTTGGCCGTGATCCTTGAATGCTACATTTGATGCTTGACTTCTAAATCTACTTTTGAGACCCATGTCTGTTACAGCCATTATTAAATGATGCCACTTTAACAACAGTCTAACGTTCTAGAATAAAAAAGGAATCGTGTTGTAAAATCTTAAAACAATTCCATTTTCGAAGGCAAAGAAATTAAATAATGATTGAACATGACAATTAGATATGTATATATACTAACTGTATGTAGATTAATATACTTCAGATCCCTGTCTGTCACAGCCTTGTATAAACAAGGGGGTGTGCACGCCGGATATTGGAACCGAGAAAGGATTTGTGTGCGCATGTCCCCCTGGATACGGAGGTGACACCTGTGATTCATGTACGTATACAAGTGATCTTCCTTCTTTGTTCGCTCACTATTTGAATAGCATTTGTAATTAATTAACATAACAATATCACTTTGATATCTCCGCCCTAGTGTTGATGTCGGAGTTTATTGACAATAGGTTTTTATTATAATACAGTTCTAGGTGTTATTGTTTGTCGGAGGTATCGTATTGGTTTGATTGGTTAAAATGGATAAATGATTGACAACTGGCGTCATGTTAACCCTTAACCCGCTAACTATATATATAATGGACTGTTCATTCTTTGAGTTAAGGCCATTCCATTTATGTGACAAAGGGGTGTTTTGAGAAAAATGACATTGTAAACCCTCATCAGCCTGCGAGTTGCTCGTATTCCAAATCATTTTCTCTTTCCATGATTTTCCGGTTTTGTTTGTATGACAAATATGCACGTACATTATATCCAGTAAATAGTCAACTCATATGTATCAAGCATCAAAAGCTTGAGTGTGTTAGTGATTCGAATGGTTATATTCCCTCTAGAATATTAATGAAGGGAGAATCACCAGGATTAGTCATTAAATGTGGACTATTTTGGTCAAATGTGTTAGTGTGCAAAGTGATTGGTTTCTCTAATGAATGTTGGAAAACATTACAAATTAATGTACTTTCCTCTTCTAAGAGTTTTTTTCGACTTAGAAGCAAAGGTGTATGTGAAATCTATTACAATTAAACATATCATGTTCTACTTCTTTTTTCGCGCATATTGGAGTTTTTCTAGATTTTCTCTTTGATAAACAGAACATCCCTCCCACATGAAAGATGTATATTCCAAGCTAATGCGCTTGTGAACTATGTAACATTGGCGGGTGATTTAAATTTTTGGGAATATGTTAGGCATTATGAGTCATACGCAGAATAAAAATGACGTATATCGCAAGGTTAAGTAACAAACAAACAAAGCGGCTTGATGGTTAAGTAAACGCATTAATTTTCAGTGGTGTGCGTCATCCTACAGGCCGATCGGTGTAATTTATTTTGTCACAACAATGTTTTGAATGGATTACAAATCCAAATCTTGATTTCAGATCAGTATAGTTCTTACTTACTGGTCATTTGGGATCATCAAGTCCAATCTTGTGGCTTTAAATTAGAAATCCGCTCAAGGCGGTCTGCTACTTTTCTCTCTTTTTTGTGTTTGTTGCTTCCATGGGGATCCCCTTTTCAGTATGTACTGACAGTCACACTAGCGTTTGTTTATTGCTGTGTTGCGGCTATATAATGTCGCCCCGACTACAAATCGGTAGTGTTATTACTTATTGGTCCTTTGGGATCATCAAGTCCAATCTTTATGGCTTTAAAGTAGAATACCGCTTAAGCCGGTGCCAGTGGGCGTGAGAGTTCTTGCATCTTACATAACCTCTCATGGACAGACTCAATAAAACCGGGTCTGCCACTTTTTTTCTCTTGTTTGTGTTTGTTGCTTCCAAGGGAGCCCCTTTTCAGTTTTTATTAATCGCTGAGAGCTTGCTTATTTTCAGCTTTACTTGTTTGTGAGCATAGCAAGTGGCCTATGATAGAGTGCATGTCTGTAACGCCTGGGAGCGCTATATGCCTATACAAATATGATCGTGTCGACGAAATGTGCCAGGTCAAAGGGATGTCCTCAAGGGAGAGAGGTAATGTTTAATTTTATAATGAGTGTAAATGAAATACAGCAAAATAAGATTAATAAAGTAAACACAAGGAATATGTTATTAAAATAACGTGTGTCAATGTGCATGGCTCAGCGCGTAATCACTGTCTGTGAATTGTATGTTTGGGTTTCGTATACTATATATATTATTGAGCGTCGTAGACACAGCTTTCAATATTCGGAAAGGTGTTTCAGGCGATTTGTTCAATATCTACAAGTATGAGCACTAGTTAAGGTTTTGTTGTTGTTGTTTATTCAACTACTATTAAATTGTTGTCTTTACATAACATGTAATCACTATTGTATTATTACATATATAATTTTACAACATTAGCCATTAACAGTTATATATAGGTAAATGTCTATATATAAATATCTAAGTACATAAAAACAGACTTAATAAAACTGTTAAATCTATATAAATTATGATACCAAACAGATGACTTTCTGTAAAATAAGTATATGAACTGTTAAAATTGAATAAATGTAAAAATTTATATATATAAAAGTGAATGTAATTTTCTTGACTCATGTACTATTTTTCTCAACTATCATTAATAATATGTAAATAGTCGTTTCCTATTAGTTCCGTCATTGTGTTGTGTTATGTATTTATACATGTATGTTATTGCTGTAATTTGCTTTATCTGTTCACTGATTTGTGAAATTAAGCAGTTTGAAATAAAGTAAAGTAAAGTAAAGGTTTGGAGGAAGTTGGAGTGTCGAATGTGTGCCAGAAATAGTAATAGGTGTTAAGTTGTGGATTTGAAAAAAAAACCGCCGATGTAATATGTTTAATTGCGGAATACAGTTAACACCCTTTTTCTAAGAGAATATATTTAATTGAACGATTAACGGTTTTCAAGGATAGTAATCTATATCGAAGACAAATGAATAATATTATGAATATTCAGCATTTGGAGTTTTTCCCGTCTCTGATCTTTCCAATGTTGTCTTCATAGAATATGCACCACCGAGTGCCTTAATGACCATTTTATTGATTGTATATTTCAGCTAGGTCCGATCCTTGTAAAAGTAAGAATAAATGCCGTACTAGGCAGGACTGTATAGGAGTTTGGACCAAATATGTGGACGGAAAGGAACTCCGAGCCAACCTGGCCTGGTGCATGTGCCCCCTTGGATACAGTGGCATATTTTGCAGATCAAGTGCGTACTTCATAATCTCATTGATGGTATTTCTGAAAGCGTATTGCCTTTAGGTAAACAACTTATACAGATGTAAACAAATCTTATACAGGTGTATATGCTTTGACGACATAGTAGAAAATGGCATTGCTCTTTCGGGTTTTGAGTAAAATTGTTTTTTAAATCTAGTCCGCACCTTTAGTTTTTGGTTCCTACAGAAAATATATTTAAAAAACACAATGTAGCAGTTGCATGCGTTCACTCTAAAGCACGGATACTTATAAACAAATGCTTACCATTTCAAAACCCATGTAAAAAACTTAGTGTTTCTTTCCATAATTTCTGTCCGTAAACAATTGCTTAAACGACGTCTCCTATAAAAACCACTCGACTTATTTTGACTATGTTTCACATTCTTAAATATATCAGAAACCTTTTTGAGTTCTAAAATATGTATACTGAGATTTCACATGTTATCAATATACATACTGTATTAGGAAAAAATGTCTTGAAGTTCTCCGATACCAAAAAGCATATAGCTCTCATAGAAACATTAGCTAATTGTCCTATACACAGTTTTTTCTAACGATTACTCAGAAGTCAAATTCGTTCTCGTTCCGTGTATCACAGCTTTACATTTAGAATGTAATAGAAAACATTTAACACTTCCTTAAAACTGTAATAGCATCAGCTTAATGACCTGTACCAATTTGTGCAAATGATGAGTTCGCTTATACGTTGACAGTTTGTTTTATTAATATATAGGGAACAACTTGAAAGACCTTTTTCTCTGAAACCAAAAGACATAGAGCTCTAATATGAAGCTTAAGCTTATGGTTTTCTACAACGTTTGTTCAAATGGTGAACATTAAGTCAATTTGGCCCCGTCTCGGTGTTTCTGTGGTCACATTTTTACATAAAGTTATATAGGATCTTGGCTGTTGTTCGTTTTTGGTGTATATACAGTGTCCGTCCAGAATTTACGTGTTAACATTCACAAATAAACAATCCCGAACTTGCAAAGGCGTCGACCAAGAAATAGTCGTATATTTACTTTATTTTCTAAATGCTAATATTTTCTGTTTCTGCACACTACGCACTTAAAATGCGTAATGTAGCCGTGGCTTTATTTAAAGCAGGCTATCCCGCCAATGACAGCCAACGTTTACATCATACGTAGACCATTTCTAAACCTACTGACGACGAGGTATATATATAACGTACATATTTTGAGAAGCCAAACTCTATAAACACAATATGAACGGCTTTAACAACCAGCATGCCCAAACCCCAAAACTGGAGTGTTGAATTAAGAGTTACCAGCTCATAATTCATTTTACGCATATACAGTCATGGGTATTTTAAAAAATCGTGAATAAAACTACACCTTTAATCGGCACGTAGATATAATTATATGGCATGAACATCTAGATAAAGTTTTGATAAATGGTTTTGTAGTGTAATATTTGCCGTTGTTTGGCAGGTTAGTTTCTTTAAGTTTTCTTCTACAACTACAGAGTTGCCTATAATAGAAGACAGTAAGAAGATTGACTGCGCACATACTACTGTCGGTCCCGTCTGTATATGCCAGAAAGGGAAATTTTCTACTTTGTGTAGAATAGATGAACTTGGACAGGAGAAGATATCAAAAGATCAACTACTGATAGGTAGGTATTGATTGTCGTTACGCCATTCGATATACTATCAAAAAAAAAGTGTATCAAAAGAGGTTATGACTCTATCATTTTACAACGCACTGCATGTTTAGTGATGGACCCATTTACAGTTCGCCACTATGCTTTCCTCTTTGATTGTGCGATGACCGGACATATTGCGGACCTTATGATGACGACTACCTAAATCCTTTAGGACGGTAGCGTTTGATGTTTGTCTTTAAACTTGTCTTGTCGTACCCTTAACGGTTTTTTTCTCCTGCTTCTGCCAAGTCCTTGAGTACTTATTTTGTGGCTTTCTAGGCTTTTGTTTTTTATATTTATATTATATACACATGATCATAACCTATATTGCCTATTAATGCTGTCTTGATTGTTAGAGAATATAACCTGGTGGGGATATCTTTATTTACACTGTCCCGTTTATTGGGATGACAATAGGGTTATAATGAGGTTTGGTTCAAACCCTAAACGGCCCTCTTTTTTTACCACTGACCGATCCAAGGCGGTAGCCCTATTGTCAACCCTTTTGTGTTTGTGATGTCTTATGTTGCCTTTTATTCATCTTTAAAGTTGTTCTTTGTTTCTGTGTGTGTTTGTGGTTGACTGTCGTCCTTGAATGCGACTTTTCTTGTTCGATTTTTATATCTACTTTTATTCCACAGATAAAAATGACCCATGTCTGTTTAAACCCTGCTTTAACAATGGTGTATGTAAGCCGAATGAAAAATCAAAGACGGGCTATATCTGCAGATGCCAATTTGGAAACATAGGAGACTTCTGTGAGATTGGTACGTACAGAGTAGACACATCTGCATGTTTTCTTAATTGTTGCCAAACATTCATATGACCTATTAAACACGATGTATCAAAGCGCAGTTATTTCACATGGCTGTTGCTAACTCTTAACTCTTTAGTCCTAATAGGAAAATTCTCCCTAAATTGGAGAGAAATTCAGTCATTACTCCATCTATGTTAAACATTGGCGCATGTTCCAGAGATGTTGTCCTTGATTTATATTAACAAAGAGCAGAATTTCAGCTTGTAAACATGACAATTTCAACAACCGTTTTTTGGATTCTTGCTAAATTTTATTTGAAGGTTGGCTTCAATAAAAACCTTGATGAGTTTGACATTATGCAAAAGAGTACGATAATGGACCTTTGGAATCGGCCGAGTTGACGGTGTAAATTTATCAAATTTACCCTGGTTATAATAAACTTGTGGAATTTCATTTTGTAAACACGGATCATTTTAGTAATTGATTTTAGATTTTCACAAAACTTGAAGGTCTATTTCAACAAGATCTCGATGAATTTGGCAGTGAGCAAAATTAATTAACAGCTACGTTTTAAACGTTTTGTATTTGAATTATTGAAAAATAGACTAGTTTCAAATTGAGAATACAATAACTTCAGCAAACTGTTTAGGATTCCTACCGAAGTTTCATTTAATAAGATTTCTGTCTAATTTGACAAATGTCTACATGCATAACACATTTATTGCTCTTTATCACTGAAACATAGAACATTTTAGCTTGTAAATGAAATAGATTTTCTAACGTTTCGTATTTACAATAATAATTGTATATTCATGTTTTTCAAAAAACAAAAACAAAACTAAGCAAAAAATCAAAAACAAAATTACTTGTTTTTTCAACTTTTCTGTTTCATATGTTTCATATAAAAGAAACACTTCGGAGGGCACATCGCAATACCTTTTTGTAATTGTCTTGCGATGAGCCATAAACGTATGTAATATCCTCAATGCATGTAGAACTATGTGCTTTAGATCCCTGCCGGTCAATACCCTGTAAAAATAAGGGAGTGTGCACACCGGATGTAGCGACCGAGAAAGGATACATTTGCGTATGTCGTCTGGGTTCCCGAGGCGATATCTGTGAGCAAGGTTCGTATACAGTATAAATGTTCTTCATTTCTGTAAACAATCTAGAAATATCACATGACTATCCCTTAAAATATAACTTGGAGGATTTGAATGTTGTTCTAATGGATGTTAAACATGTACAACTGTAAGGTTTAGCTCACAAATCGATTTTATAGAATTATGGACCTTTCTTTGACTTCGAATAATTTTTCAAATTAAAAAAAACCACTAGCAGTTTAGATATTTTAAGCGGGATATTTATCACCTTAAGGTTTAATGCTAGTTATTTTTCAATGCATAAAGCAGAATCTCAATATCTAATGGTAAGCAGGTGTTCTTTTCAAATATATGACATATAAATATGTATATAACAATCAAACAGAAGTAGCATTCAAGGACGACAGTCAACCACAAAAACACACAGAAACAAAGAACAACTTTAAAGATGAATAAAAGGCCAAATAAGACATCACAAACATAAAAGAGTTTACAATAGGGCTACCGCCTTAGAACGGTCAGTGGCAAAAAAGGCTGATTGGGGTTTAAACCAGGTTCTAAAGTGCACCAAACCTCACACCCTACTGTCATCCCAATAAAACGGGACAGTGTAAATAAAGAAATCCCCGCCATGAACTATTCACTAACCAACAAGGCAGCATTAATTGGCAATATAACAAACACAAAAATGCTCGTGTATATATAAATACATTACACATAAAACTGTTTCTCAATTCGATTACTGATCAGAAAGCTAGTTAAGTGTCAGAAAGTGATTAAAGATACTAACCTTTTATTGTGGGCCTCGGTGTCGTGTATTTGCAACGTAAACTCATCTTCAAACAACCATCAGATTAAAGAAGAAATAATGTTGTATACTGCTACAAAATATATTTATGGAAAGAGAAGTAGATAGATATATTTAGTTATTTTTCTTGCTTTTTCGATAGTTAAGATTTTGTAGATTTTTTAAGTACAGTGATATAATGATGAATAGATTATCATGTTTATACACACAAATATATAGTCATAATACATACAAACCTTTGTTCAATGAATGAATGGTGTTTTACGGCACGTCGACACATAAATAGGTAATATTGTGCGCAAGAACTGATGAAAGATGAAGAAATGAAGTAGTAATTAAAAATTAATGTAAATATATAAAGATAAAACTATTTACAAATAACGGATGATATAGTAGTAATATAAACTATATATGTAAATCAACAAATGCCCGTCAACGGGTAAATAAATAAGTAAATACATATAAGACGATATTATAATGATTTCTATAATCGGATTTCTTTCAGGAAATCTAAAACAAGACTAAAATCTAGTTTCAAATAATGTTTTCATAGTATTAACATTGTAGTACGTCTGACGCATAGGATCAGTCTACACATTCCAACAAGATGTGTTTTACCGTTAATGGTGCAAAGCAGGGTATACATTCTGGTAATTGCTCACCTTGTAATAAATATGAATGAGTATAACGTGTATGCCTGCACCGGGCTAGGACAACTTCCTCTCGACGAATGACTACTAGAAGAACGCCATTCTCCGAGTAACGTTTATATGAATGGAGTTTATAGTTAACTGACAAATCCCAAGCGGCTTGTCAAGAGTTACGAATACAACTTTAAAATCAGTATAAGGTATTTTGGCATTAGATAAATGTAATTATAATGCTGCTTTAGCAGCACTATCTGCTCTATCATTACCATGTATTCCTACATGGCTTGGAAGCCAGCAGAAAATAATAACATTATCAACTATAAGAGAATTGCACTTTCTAAAAGTTGAAGAACAACTGGGTTATCATGTTTCATATTACCCAGTTCTTGAAGAGAGAAAAGGGAATCAGAAAAGATTACAAAATTGTCATCATCAGATTGCTGAATATAATTTCACTTGCCTTAAGTTCAGCTGAAAAGATAGAAGCCTGATCAGTCAGGCGGCTCTTTATGCTGTGTTTGCGAACAACAGCTGCTTCAGCTACCTTATCTCCATCTTTAGAACCATCTGTGTATATATGTTGAAAGTTACTTTATTTCGATTTAATTTCATTTAATTTTCTTTGAAAGACAGTAGAGTCTGTACTGAATTTGTTACTATTACAAAGATCAAAAATAATTGTTGGTGTTTCCAAGGTCCTCGGTGGAATTTGTGGTACTTTGTACTTGGCAATCAAATTTATGTCGATTTCAGTATCTTTTAATTTTTGGTTTAATACGAATACCAATTGGTCGAATCGCCTTCGGTTTTCGATCAAAAAGAGGTTCATCACTGGGATTAAAAAAATTATCGAAAGTTGAGTTTGAAGGGTTAGATTTTAATTTAATGGCATATTGAAGCACATAATTTGTCCCGTCTATGAGACAGTGATGGTTCATTAGCTTCAACATATATACTTTCGACTGGTGATGTACGAAAGGCATCTAAAAAAAAGAGTATGATAATGGACCTTTGGAAACGGCCGAAAACGACACATACGAAATATTGCAGTCTCGGTTTGATTGAGACTGTTCATGAGCGGTAGTGAAATATTCTATCTAAGGCGAGTCATAATCCATGATTATGTATAGGATCGAGCATCTGCAAGTATGATTTTCGAGTCGATCCATATCCTATTGAGCCGTAGTCCAGCTTGGATCTGATAAGAGATCTATAAATTTGTAAAAGTATTTTACGATCTGCTCCCTAATTAGTGTTTGCAACATCTTTAAGTAAATTAAGAGATTTAAGGCACTTGACCTTTAAGTATTTAAGGTGTGTTATAGACGTTAATTTACGGTCGAAAATAAGACCAAGGAATTTTGTTTCATCCACTACTGGTATTGGTCACCCATCCAGTGTTAGATGAGGGTCTTCATGATGTTTACGTAGTTGACAAAAGTTCATACAATTAGTTTTAGATTTAGAAAATTAAACCCATTTTCAACCGACCAGGTCTGAAGTTTATTGAGAAGTTTATTGAAGTTGTCTCTCAATAGTGTTCATGTTTTTTGCACGATAACATATAACAAAGTCTTCAACATATAGAGAGCAGTCCATACCAGGATTGATGCATTTAACTATACTGTTATTTTTTATATTAAAAATGGTGACAGAGAGTATTCTGCCCTGTGGCACACCCATCTCCTGTTCATGAATGTGAGAGAGGGTTGAACCAATTCGGACACGAAACTGTCTATCCTCTAAGAAATTCTCTCTAAAAATTGGTAATCGGCCTCTAAGACCAAGGTCATAAATATCATTCATGATACCGTACTTCCATGCAGTATCATAAACTTTCTCCAAGTCAAAAATACAGCGACTAGATGTTCTTTCTTTATGAAAGCTTCTCTAAAAAATGAACCTTTGTTCAAAAAGAAAGCGCAACACTCAATCGACGAAAATAAACTCTTAAAGGGAAATTACTCGGGTTACAATTTCATGATAACAATTATGACCACATGTTTATTTATTATTATTATTATTATATTATTATATTATTATATTATTATTAGAATAAAACAATGATTTTATAACGAAATGAACATGGTAAAAGCAATATCTGATCAGTGGTATGGACATTCAAATTTGAAAGATATAAACAACAAACCCGTAAGCTTAGGTAATAGCAATAACGCGGAAGAATTAAGGAATGTAATAAAAAAAATGCCTCTTCCTCCAAAAAGCCAATAAAATGCTGATAATTTAGTTTTGCCCCAACTACAAATCAGTAGTGTTATTACTTATTGGTCCTTTGAGATCATCAAGCCAAATATTTGTGGATTTAAAGTAGAATATCGCTTAAGCCGATGCTAGGAGACCTGGGATGTGTTGCACTCTACATTACCTCTCCTGAACAGACTCAATAAAAACCAAGGCTGCTACTTTATCTCTTGTTTGTGTTCGTTGCTTCAAATGGATACCCTTTTTAGTATTTATTTACATCTTAAGACATTAAAAATACCCTGACAATTCACTTTTCAGGCCGATAAAAATGCATTTTTTTTTCTTGCTGTATTAAAACACTGAAATAAAAGCAGGTATTAACGTCGGAAGGAAATGTAGCATTTACAGAACGCAGCCAACCATATCCAGTATTTTAAGAATATAAAGAAGGCATGCAAGGAGAAATTTGGGAATCGCCGAACACGATAAATACAAAAGATATTGCTGTCTCGGTTTGATTGAGAACGATAGTGAAAAGTCCTTTTTACCGTTCACGCCGTTAAGCAGAATTTCGTCTATTTGTATTAATGGGATGCAATACTGTTACGTTTATGCAGAACTGATACTAAAAGGTGTTTTAGTGTGTTTTATTATATGTATTGTAATTATATGTATTGTATTTCTTTGGTGCAATTTTTAGAAGGAAAACTTCATTGAGTACCTTCATTGTGGCTTTCTAGGCTATTGTTTTTTTGTATTATATTTACACGAGCATATTTGTGTTTTACGTATATTGCCTATTGATGCTGCCTTGCTGGTTAGATATTAGATCATGGCGGGGATTTCTTTATTCACACTGTCCTGTTTTAATGGGATGACAGTAGGGTAAGTATGAGGTTTGGTGCACCCTAGAACCGGTTTAAATCCCCAGTGGCCTACTATGCCACTGACCGTTCCAAGGCGGTAGCACTATTGTCAACCCTTTTTGTGTTTGTGATGTCGTTTGCATTTATTATTGCTTTTTCCTTCTTGTTTGTCTGTTTGCGTGTTTGTTTCTGTGTTTTGTGGTTTACTGTCCTCCTTGAATGCTACTTTCCCTGTCCGATCTTTTTATATTTCTTTTGAGTCAGCAAGAGAACAGAAAAAAACATGGGACCATATTACTAAACACTGGGCCTTAACTTAATTAGTTCGTTAATATATCTATTAATTCTTGGATATTATGAATCAAAAATATCATGCGGGAGTCATTTTAAGAAGTCAATGTACATTCTATTTTATCCTGGGATTCAGTCGTTAATATTTATTTAATTTCCTTTTATATTTGTTTACACTTAATTTATTTGTTCAAATGTTCTTATCACCTCTTCTGTAGTTTTGGAAGAACCATACGTTTTTTTCAATCGCACCATTATATAAAGGTCAAATCACAATGTCATACTTTTGGTATAAACTTCATTTAACTTAATATTACCGCACCCTTTTCATGTCTTCATTAAACTTTGCATATTTACACTGATTATTCGTTGTTATACATTCTGGAATACGGCCCCGATAGGCGACACATGTGTTCTCTGGTTTTAAAACATTCTTTCTTGTTTATTGATTTGTGTACGCTTTTGTGAGATATTAAGTGGAATGCATATCCATTTCTCACAACCTTGATACATTCAATATGTTCTTTTCTTGTTTTCAGCTACACAAGTTTGTGAGCATATTAACTGTCCTGCTAGGACAGACTGCATGTCTGTAAGCCCAAGGCGTGCAATATGCATTTGTAGATGGGGTGATGTCGATGAAATGTGCGTAGTTAAAGGGATGCACCCAATTGAAATAGGTATTTCCCATTTTATGTACTTAAAGAATTCAACAAATTGCTGTTTACGTTCAACACATTTGTTTAATTATTTAGAGCCGCCCCAGAGAGAGGGAATCCGGGGTTATTCTACTCTAACTATCATATATATTGCTTATATTAAAGTACCTTTGTTCAAGATTTAAGAGTGGTTGTGGAGAGGAAGTAAATCAGCCCCGTTTGAAAGAAAAAGAAGGAAAAAGAAATGTCCCAAAAGAGGTTTTGACCTAAGACCTCTAAATGTGACTGACCTTGGAGCCACGGACCTAAATTTTGCGCGCGACACGTCGTCTTGTTGTGGTGAGCACCTGTGCGAAGTTATTTGAAAATCCGTCCATGAATGTCGGAGTCATTAACCGGATATGAAAGCATTTCTTTTTGACCTTTGACCACTAAGTGTGACCTTGACCTTGGAGCCAAGGACCTGAGTTGTATTAGCGACACGTTGTCTTATTGTGGTGAGCACCTGTGCCAGGTTATTTGAAAATCCGTCCAGGAATGCCAGAGTTATTGATCGGACACGATTATACGGGCTGACTGAAAGACGGAAGGACGGTGCGATTACTATAGGCCACCCTTTGGAGGCATAAAAAAGATCGTAAGAGCATACAACCGATTTTTAAAATATAAATATATACATATATATACATGTATTTAGCAAGAAAAAAGTCATGTTTGGTTGAACATTAAATGACTATTTAAAATTAAAGTAAGATTTTATTCAAAAGTTTTATAAATATGTATGGCGGCTGGCGTTTTTATGTCTCTGAGCCGTTATCAAAGAATTCACTGTACCCACCACCTGCATACAGTACCCACCACCTGCACACTACATGTACCCACCACCTGCATAAAAGTAGAAATGATTGTTATGAATTTACTTTTCAGCGAGATCCGACCCCTGTAAAAGTAATAATAAATGCAGAGCTGGTGAAGACTGCATGGCTGTATGGACCAAATATACGAACGGAATAAAAGCCATGTCTAACCCAAACTGGTGCATGTGCCCTCTTGGATATGGTGGCAAGCTTTGCAAAAGTGCGTACTTCTATCGAGTCTAGTTCAAAACCTTTCAAATGTTATATTTTGCTCGACGACTTCTACGTGGAAATCTTCCAAAATGGAATAATAATATAGGAGACCTACTAATCCAGTAGAACGACCTCAAGCAGTCTCTGTCCTCTTGTATCCCTTTATAGTCAATCGGCATTAAAGCATAGACGTAATAAACCAGTACTACGTACTTCTTAGATCTCTGATTTAACCATTACTATCTCAGTAATGAGACACATATTGGTCGCTTTATTTTACCATAGTGATGCATGACAAAATACTATACGTGTGTGAAGAGTCTAACCTTCCAAAATCGTCGACAGTACCTTTGAAACCAATGTATAATGAATACAGTATCTTGGTTTTCTACTTACCTCTCTGTAAATAAACATGAACAACTTGTTTATAGTTCACTCTCAAACTGTCCTGTCTATCACAATGTTATTTTAGACTCACATATATATTTTGCACAGGCGCGCACCATCACATTATCCTCGAAACAGGGTGTAGAAGAAATATTCAAGAAAGATATATTGATGGAGTTTTCGTACTAAATTGTGAATTTCAGTAAGTCACTGCACGCATATGAAACCCCGAACTACAGTAAAATAGCGTCTGACCTTGATATAGTAAACAGCACTCCTAAAACATGCGAGTGTAGAACATCTAAATTGTGCTATCTACGGCCGGTCATATCATTACTGGTAATTTTGATATTCGACATTTGTTTTCTAAAGGTCCGAAGTATAGATTGCCTTCTGTGATTGATTTTAATGCATGTCGTGGTCAGATCACCCAGTCCATTGAGGATTTTAGTACTAAATGGTGTCGTAGAGAACATTCTGACCCTAACTCCCTTTCTACTTGGAAAAATACTATTTTTAACATCATAGATACCCGTATCAACTTCTATACGGCTAACCCATCCCTACTTCCCCCTAGATCTAGGTTTTCATTTCGTAATTTAAAAATCAGAAATCTTGGAATTTCATAATAAGTTTGTTTTAGTTCCTGCTGAAAAAGCAGCTAATAATATAATTATTGTTCGACGACTCCATTCCGTCAATATTTTATCTCACGAATTCTGGAGTACTAATTCGTATACTCCAGTGCATTCTGCTGAAGATAATGTTGTTTCGACGCATATCACTCAGTGCAAGATTGTCATATGCAAGATTGTCAATTTTGCACTGAGTAATATTCAAGGCTGGAATAAACGAAAAGCAAAACAGACTTCTAACGATGTACTGGATTCCCAAATTAGACAATCAATCATATAAAGCCCGCTTTATTTCCAATTCTAGTTCATGCACCACTAAATATCTCCAAACTTTTTTTGCCGTTACAATAGTGTGCGAAAGCTTATGAAAACTCTAGGATTAATTCATTTTGTCTATAAAAAAATTCAGGCGATGTTCTTGATAAAATTTGCGATAAACGTCAAGCTTCATCTATAAGTACTTACAATGTTTCTACATTATATACAACTTTACCACAAAACTATATCAAAGGCAAGCTTATTGCTCTCATTCAAAAAAACTTTATAAGGGAAAATACTACATTTTTGTCCTGTAACAATATTAAAGCGTTTTTTACTAACAGCAGTTTGGACAATTACACTATGTGGACTTGCCATGAAGTTTATGAATCACTTATTTTTCTATTAGATAATATTCTCGTCAGGTATGGAACTACCGTTTATAGACAAATTGTTGATATCCCTATGGGTAGGAACTGAGCACCCCTTGTCGCAGATTTATTTTATATTGCAATGAAAGAAATGTCATGTAGAGTCTTTCTCCAGATACCCAGGCAGATGTTATTGAGACCTTTAATGACATCTCCCGGTATCTGGATGACATATTGAACATTGACAAGCCTTTCTTTTCTACTGTGGTTAATAATATATATCCTAAAGAACTTCAACTTAACAAAGATAATATTTCTGATATTTCCCTCTAGCCCCGGGTTGAGCAGAACTCAATATTAATTAAATCAATAGTGCAAAATTGTAACCATCCCGAAGATGGCATGCATATGACGGTGGACATGGAGTTTAGTGCTTCCCCATGGCGTACGGCATATGGTCCCAGTATCTAATAAAATTAAATGCCCCGAAGAGCGAAATAAACATAATGGAATTTAGTTGGGAGCAGCGGTTATGAAGCCTGCATATCACAAGTAACAGTAAAAAGACTAAATTAAAAAGCAGACAACATATCCTATAAGTGGTTAATCAATACCCAGAGCCTTTTATCGGCCGGAGTAGTGGAACCACCGTATCAATATTAAGTAAGAAAACAAAAAGAAATGAAAAAGTACCACCGATAATTAAATATAAGTATCGGGTTCAGCGATCTCCAAAGATCGAGTGAATAACAGTACTGATTGCAAGCGCGGAGAGACGTTTTACTGCCGCCACACTGCACAAGCAACGCCACTGTGCTATAAAAGCTTCTTCTCTCGATTAACTTCTCTCCATTAAAAATGGTGAAATAATTAGAAACGGATATGACAAGAGAGATGATTTTAATTTTGATATTGTTAATTATCCCCAATTAGATGGGGATGTTCCCCAAGCAACTTCTTATGGCGTATGTGTGTCTCATATCATTTGTTTTCTAGAGCTTGTACTCGAGTTGAGGACTTTAATATTCGTAAACTTTGTATAACTACAACGCTACTCCATCAGCGCTAACGTTACAATAAACTTCGTAAAACCTTTGCAAAATGTTATTATTGTCAACCTGATCTTATTTCCAAATATAAAGTAATTTAAGAACAGGAACTATCACAACCTAATTTCTATAATGACGTGATTTACAGACTTCGTAAGATCCTTGGTCATGATCACTTTCATACTATCTTTGTTAACTTGTTAAAAGGTTTATCAAAACAGGTTATGACCCTATCATTTTGTGACTCACTGCATGCTTGGTGCTGGACCCATTTACAGTTCGCCACTATGCTTTTCTC
This sequence comes from Cyrtodaria siliqua, assembly GCA_037043455.1. Lineage (NCBI taxonomy): Eukaryota > Metazoa > Mollusca > Bivalvia > Adapedonta > Hiatellidae > Cyrtodaria > Cyrtodaria siliqua. The sequence goes on from JAWPHD010007802.1 coordinate 98,392, forward strand.
TTTAATTGTGCGAGCGATGACCGGAAAGGCTGTGGACCCTATGATGACGTCTACCTAAAGCTCAAAAGGATCATGAAGTTTGATGTTTGACTGCAATCTTGTCTTGTCATGCCCTCAATGGTTTATTTTCTTGTTGATCTGACGTCTGCCAAGTCACTGAGTACCTTCTTTGTGGCTTTCTATGCTATTGTTTTTTGTATTTATATTTACAGGAGCATCGTTTTGTTTTATTTATATTGCCTATTAATGCAGCATTGTTGGTTAAAGACTATTTTATGGCGGGGATTTCTTTATTTACACCGTCCCGTTTTATTGGGATGACAGCAGGGTAAGAGTGAAGTTTGGTGCTCCCTAGAACCTGGTTTAAACCCCCATCGGCCTTTTTTTGCCACTGACCGTTCCAATGCGGTAGCCCTATTATCAACCCGCTTTGTGTTTGTGACGTCATATACCTTTATTCACTATTAACATTGCCATTCATGTTTGTCTTTTTCCGTGTTTTTGTGTTTGTTGTGTTCTGTAAAAGCTGCATTTCCACTTGACCCCTTTCATACTATCTTTGTTAAACTTGTTAAAAAGTTTATCAAAACAGGTTATGACCCTATCATTTTGCAACGTACTGCATGCTTGGTGGTGGACCCTTTTACAGTTCGCCACTATGCTTTCCTCTTTAATTGTACGATGACCGGACAGGCTGTGGACCCTATGATGATGCCTACCTAAAGCCCATTGGGACGGTGACGTTTGATGTTTGTCCATGATCTTTCTTGTCGTGCCCTTAATGGTTTATTCTCTTACGGCTCTGGCTTCTGCCAAGTCATTGAGTACCTTCATTGTGGCTTTCTAGGCTATTGTTTTTTTGTATTATATTTACACGAGCATATTTGTGTTTTACTTATATTGCCTATTGATGCTGCCTTGTTGGTTAGAGATTAGATCATGGCGGGGATTTCTTTATTTACACTGTCCTGTTTTAATGGGATGACAGTAGGGTAAGTGTGAGGTTTGGTGCACCCTAGAACCGCAGTGGCCTACTTTGCCACTGACCGTTCCAAGGCGGTAGCCCTATTGTCAACCCTTTTGTGTTTGTGATGTCGTTTGCATTTATTATTGCTTTTGCCTTCTTGTTTGTCTGTTTGCGTGTTTGTTTCTGTGTTTTGTGGTTGACTGTCCTCCTTGAATGCTACTTTCCCTGTCCGATCTTTTTATATTTCTTTTTATGCTTATTTTTGTATCCAAATACAGGTTTACCCGTAATGGCCGACAGTAAAAAGAAAGACTGTTTAGTTACAACGCTCAATCCCGTCTGTATATGCCAGAAAGGGAAACTTACAACTATTTGTCAAGTAAATTTGCTCGACCAACAGATAACAACACAAAAACAGCTGCTGTTAGGTAAGTCCTGAAATGATACAGTTCGATATAAATCTCAGTAATTGCAGTAATTGCAGTAATTGCGTATGTGGTGTGCGTGCGAGCGTGCGTGCTTGCGTGCACGTGTGTGTGTATGTGTGTATGCTCCGATAATCTGGGACACTTGGGCGAAAGGATACTTTCCAAACAACATTGATCGTGTTAAATCCCTGGTATTTATCGGTTTCAGAAATTGACGAGGCAGTCACGATTGAAGTTTCTTGTTGCGAATTGAAACGAAGCCATTCCTTTTTACAATGGAAATCAGCGAAGTTCTGAGGGGTAAAATAAACTGCCTCGTTAATTTCTAGTTGTTGTTTCCTGAAAAAGCCACAACTTCATATTGTTGAGTGGTTGACCCATTTACATTTCATCACTATGCATCCCTCTTTGAACTGTGCGATGACGGGACTTGATTGTGGACCCTATGATGACGTCTACCTAAATCCTCAAAGGACGGTAGCGTCTTAAATCCTGCCTTGTCTTACCCTCAATGGTTTGTTCTCATGTTGCTCAGGCTTCTGCCAAGTCATTGAGTATTTGCTTTGTGGCTTTTTATATTCATATATACATGATGATTTATTTGTTATACTTATATTGCCTATTATACTGCATCGTTTGTTACAGAATATAACCTGGCGGTATATCTTTATTTTCATAGTTATAAGTTTGTGACATTGTGTCATTATGTCTTGAAACAAAGATTTGCTTTATCCAACAGATTACGACGACCCCTGCCATTTATCTCCCTGCTTAAATAATGGAGCATGTATGCCGGATGTTACTAATGACGAGATAGGATACATCTGCAGATGTCCATACGGATACATAGGTGACTTCTGTGAGTATGGTACGTATCAGGATATATTTGGGAAAATTATAATGTATTTATTGGAATGCCCTCTTCAGTGCTCTGTATCAAATCAATGCTATCTCACATGGCTGTCCTTAGCAAGTAATATCATCCCTTATTTTTTAATAGTTTTATCTTGATATATTTACATTAATTTTTAATTAATCCTTCATTTCTTCATCTTTCGTCAGTTTTTGCGCACATTATGACCTATTTATGTGTCGACGTGCCGTAAAACACCATTCATTCATTTCTTAGCAAGTAAAACACTGTAATCACACTTGTCAAAATTTAAAAAATCCAGTTCATTCAATAAATAATACAACAGTTCAGTCACTTGTTTGTCATTTCCGAATGTCATTTATTATTATATGTATTAACTAGTTAATTAATTCTTCTTATTAACATTGTAATTGTTGTTTGTGTTAATTCGTGTTGACTGTTCTGTGCAAGCTAGTTCCACTTCGAGTTTTATACCTACTTGTATTTTTTCATTTTTTTAATGCGTCGGTCTTAACGGGACGTATTATGTGATCACTTTTTTTTAGTACGCCCGTCTTGACGGGACGTATTATGTGATCACGCACGACAGGCGACGGGCGGCGGCGGGCGTCCGGCAATGTAGTGTCCACTCCATAACTGGAGTAACTTTAACACAATCTTGATGAAACTTAAAAACAATGTTCATCGCTACAATAGCTCGGTCAAGTTCGATAACCAAAGCTATTACTCAAGAAACACCAGAGTTATGGCCCTTGGATTGTTTAAAATTAACAAAATAATGACCGTGTCCGCTCCATAACTGGAGCAATTTTATTCCAATATTGATGAAACTTGGATTCAATGTTTGCGGCCACAATAGATCACTCAAGTTTGATAACCACTACTATTACTCAAGAAACACCGGAGTTAAAGTCTTTGGATTGTTGAAAATGGACTTATTAAGGCATTCGTTTTTGAAAATGTTTGCGGTTTCCGCTCAGTAACTTTATCATTTATAATCCGATCTTGATGAACGTGGGGACAGTGTTTATGCGCATACTATCTCAGTCAAGGTCAATTTGGTTCTCTTGTTCACTTTTCATCAGTTTTTTCACAATAATACCTATTTATTTGTCGTCTTGACGTAAAACATGTGTATTAATTTATTTGTTTTTGCGCTGGCTTCTGCCAAGTAATTGAATACTTTAATTGTGGCTTTTTTGGTCAGATTTTAATTTTAATTTATATATATATGATCATCTTTGTGTTCAATTTTATTGTCTATTAATGCTGCCTTGTTTGTTAGAGAATATGGCCTGGTGGAGATTTCTTTATTTGCATTGTCCCGAATATTGGGATGATATAGGGTAAGAGTGAGGTTGAGTGCACCGTATAACCTGGTTTAACGCCCAGCGGTCTTTTAGCGACTGACCAGTCCAACGCAGTAGCCCTATTGTCAACCATTTAATGTTTGTGGTGTCATTTACCTTGTATTTTGTTTATCCTTGATATTGATGTTCGTTTCCATGCAGGATTTTGGTCGACTGTGGTCCTTGAATGCTACATTTCCTGTTAGACTTTTATAGCTACTCATATCATTGAGTGCAGGTAATCAGTGTTTACGTAGCGTATGACTGTGTGGTTGGTACATTTCGGAATGTCATTCTAGACAGCAAAACAAACAAATGGGTTCATATTTTGTAAATAGAGGATCTTACATGATAGGATACGAGGCTCTGTCGAGTATCCTATCTTTTTAGCTAAGAAGATTATTAAATTCAATAATACACTGTCACGAATGTAATATTCTATTTATGATATAACACACCTTCGACGTGATAGTTTCACTTTAATGGTGTCAGTTTACCTTGTATACGGCGGAAATTTGTAAGCGAAATCATAATGTTGTTTTGTTGTTTTCATGATGTCGGCTAAGTTACATAGCTGTAACGCGTTCGCCCTACAAATAATGCGACATTTTAAACTAAATTTAACGTTACTAACATAGTAACAATGCATTTGATAAAACACGTTTTTAAATTAGGATAAATATTTAAGGTGTCTGAACGTATCGTATGATATGCCATGGAAACGTTTGGGATTAAATATTTTACTATTGTAAACGGACGAGGAAAAATTAGGAACTGGGCGGGTTTAAACTCGGAAAGATTGCATGTGAAGCGGACGCTCTACCGATATCGCCATAAAAACTAGCTCTGCGGCGAGACGGTAGTAACGCGCTTATAAACCTATCTATTTACATATACTCCTAACTGAGACCAACTACAGTACAATGTATATACAAACACAGTGTTTGCATCTGTAATACACTAATGTATTACGAGAAAAAAATCATAGCTTTATTATATTCCCATGTGATAAAAAATCTTCGTGCCTGATTTATATGAAACAAATTGAAAATTGCTTTATTGCTTTATTATTATTTTTATTTTTTATCTATAATCCATATCAAATGTAGTTTATTCAATTCAGTGGTTTGGTATTGTTCATAATTTGGATTTAAACAACCGTGTAAGTTCAAATATGCATGTTTATATATGCTTTAGATCCCTGCCTGTCAGAGCCCTGTAAAAACAATGGGATGTGCACACCGGATGTAATAGCCATCAATGGATACATTTGCGAATGTCAACTCGGCTACAGAGGGGACTCCTGCGAGTCACGTAAGTGTTGAGTAATCTTTTTTTCCTCCATATTTGACGAAAATAATAACTGTATTATCAATTTATCTTTAATTGTCCTTGTATTAAACTGCATTTCATAAGGCAAACAACCAGTCTCAAGATAATAAAAGGGCATGGTCTTTTAAAGAAACTAACACGCCAAATGACGAAAAAATTACACTACAAAACCGTGTATTAAAATTCTATATAGGTGTTCAAGTCATATGATAATGTGTATATGCCGATTAAAAGTAAAGGTTTATTCACGAGTTCCAAAAATACTGTCATTATATATGCGTAAAATGAATTATGAATTGCTAACCCTTAATTCAACGCTCTAGTTTCGGGTTTTGGCTTGGCTGGTTAGATTTATTCCTGATATTGATCGTATTCGGTTAAAATACACCTTAAATGGTGCCATTGAGGATTTTATTAATACAGATTACTTTCCGACCAAAATTGTATGGACACATATCGTTGATATTACAATAAATAAATATCAATATGCACTGGGTAGCAATTGTTGGAAGAGATGAACATCTTAGACAGTTTAGCGTAGTTTCGCCTATCTGGTTACTAAGTAACTCATGTCCGAGATATTCCAACCAGTGCCAAAGCACAATGACTGTACTAAAGTTATTTAATGATAACTTCACGACGAAGTGTCCAAAATGTACAAATACAATTTTGAATAATGTAGAAGAATATAATTATATAGCTTGAATGTCCTTAGATGATTGCGCGGAGTGTCTTAAGATAAATGTAAGGGCCATCCACCAGATGCATATAATTGGGAACAGATAATAATATTAGTCAGAGGTTATACATTAGTGAGTCAAAATGAAATATAGGGTCCTATAGAAACCACAGCGTCCGAACGCAATGGCATCGTAGGTCCGCACTGTACTGCAGACAAGGATTTGAAACTACAATGAAAGAGACAAAAAACAACAGAAAGGGTGGTGAAGACAGAGTTACCGACTTGGAACGGTCAGTAGGCATTAAGACCTACTGGTTAGCTTGAATCAATTTTATATGCGCACAATCCTCGCTATTATCCTGTCTTCAACGCCCAAATAGACAAGACAGTGTAAACAAAACTAAATCCCATCAAAAGGAAATCTCTAACAATAAAGTCATGGACTATTGCTGGATTGTTAGATAAAACAGATATTTAAATATTTGTTGAAAGATATTCAAACATGTTGGTAAACGGTAAAAGAAAATGTGGTTTATTCACTACATTAACTTACTTTATATTAAACATATATAGTGGTATAATGTTGTCCTTTAATGAAATTAAATATGTGGTCAAATACTTCATTTACAAATAACCTAATTATTTTTATGGTTATTGTAAATATGTAATATGCATTTCGTGCATGTTGTTTAATGTTCATGTATAAACATGTTCTATCTGTATTCTGTTGTATACACATATAGTATTGGCTCTCCAAATGGGAGGAAATAACATATCTATATATCTATCTGTCAGTCTGTCTGTCTATCTACATTTTAAATACTAGTAGCCAAAAGTACAGTCGAGCTTATGCTATGGTGCTTCTACTTCGTCCATGAACACATTAAATAAAGTAAACGGTTTCCAATGTATGTCACGAAATTTGACTCATAGCTTTAATTTAATAATATCTTGAACGAATTCGGCAATAAACACTATTGACGCATGCCTTAAACAGTTATTGTCCTTGATTATTAAAAATATGCAACACATTTCAGCTTGTGAACACAATAACTTTAGTAAATGGTTTCAGATGTACAAAAAATTGATTTGAAGGATAGTCTTTTCTTAAGATCTCGGATCAGTTCGATAACGACCAACATGTAGGAATTACGGAAATTGCGGAATATGAACAATCCCATCATACATGTTCAGGTTTAATGAGTCTCGACCATATATTCAGAATATGAACAACCCCATGATATATGTTCGGGTTTAATGTGTCTCGGCCATATATTGATGGGCCATTTAATCAGAATATGAACAACCCCTAATATATATATATTCGGGTTTAATGAGTCTCGACCATATATTGATGGGCCATTCAATCAGAATATGAACAACCCCTAATATATATATATTCGGGTTTAATGAGTCTCGACCATATATTGATGGGCCATTCAATCAGAATATGAACAACCCCATGATATATGTTCAGGTTTAATAAGTCTCGACGATATATTGATGGGCCATTCAATCAGAATATGAACAACCCCATGATATATGTTCGGGTTTAACGAGTCTCGACCATATATTGATGGGCCATTCAATCAGAATATGAACAACCCCATGATATATGTTCGGGTTTAATGTGTCTCGGCCATATATTGTTGAGCCATTCGATCAGAATATAAACAACCCCATTATGTATGTTCAGGTTTAATAAGCCTCGACCATATATTGATGGGCCATTTAATCAGAATATGAACAACCCCTAATATATATATATATATTCGGGTTTAATGAGTCTCGACCATATATTGATGGGCCATTCAATCAGAATATGAACAACCCCATTATATATGTTCGGGTTTAACGAGTCTCGACCATATATTGATGGGCCATTCAATCAAAATATGAACAACCCCATTATATATGTTCGGGTTTAACGAGTCTCGACCATATATTGATGGGCCATTCAATCAGAATATGAACAGCCCAATGATGTATGTTCGGGTTTAATGAGTCTCGACCATATATTCATTTTTATATTGATGGGCCATTCAATCAGAATATGAACAGCCCAATGATGTATGTTCGGGTTTAATGAGTCTCGACCATATATTCATTTTTATATTGATGGGCCATTCAATCATAATATAAAAAAAAAACATGATATATCTTCAGGGTTAATGATAATCGACCATATATTGATGGGCCATTCAATCAGAATATGTTAGGTCTACTCTGGTCAGTTTTAAGGTGTATATGTTAATTTTTTGAAACCGTGTTCTTTCAAACTAAACAATTAAAACAGATCAATCAAGCTCCATTCCGACGAATTGATATAAGATATATTTCGTAGTTTAGTTTAATAATATTTTATTGCAGATATGTTACAATACATCAATTCAACATCACAATATTCATAGAAACATATGCAAATGGATTGAACTACAAGTTATTACAACATTAGTTACAGTTCTCTCCATATATTTCGTACGCTATGATCCATTCCGAAAATAACTAACTTTAAAAAGGCCGCTCAGTTGTTACATACTGTAACTTGTTACATACTGTAACAAGATTGACCAAATGGAGAAAACTCACCAAGAAAGAATGAAGAATAAATAAGTTTACAATATATTTACAACAAGATGAAAATATATGCAAGTGAATATCACTGACAAAGTAGAAATATGAACGATTTTACGAAATAAAGGTCAAAATGACTTTATTCTTTATCAATAGACTGACACAAGCAAAATAAAATTTGGTAGATATACGCATCGATTAAAAATGATGCGAACGGCAAAAATCTACCAAAATTCCTATTGGGAAAATGAAGCCCCGACAAACACAGTTGGAAACTCTCAATATATATGAACCCATTTTGTTCCACATACTCTTTCATGGCGTGAAACACAATTAAGCAAATGCATTCATTTTTGTATGTTTTCAGGTGCACAAATTTGTGAAAATATTCCGTGTCCTAAGACAGATTGCGCGTCATTAAAGCCAAAAGGCGCTGTATGCATATGTAGAGGGGATATTGTCAATGAAGTTTGCAGAGTAAAAGGGATGACCAAAGGAGAAATAGGTATTTTTTTTATCTTATTTCGTCCTAAACGAATACAATTAAATTGCTGTGTTAGTGAAGGTAATTTAAGAGATAAAACCAACCATATACCGTACCCGATTGAAAATCTTAGCATTGTTAACTTAATTCCAATGGTTTTCCATCTAAATGCCAGGAATATAAACTGAAAATATACATCCAAACTTGTTTTTTCTATGAAAAATCAGATTCACCGGTAAGGCAAAATATTTTGTTGACGTCGTCCAATGACGTCGCTTGTTACAACGTTAAGTGACGTCACATATTTTTCAGACTGTATATCATGCGTTAAAACGGTCGCAAATAAGCGTTACAGTATAGTTGCATTAGAATCGTCGTTTATTAGGATTCTAGTTATTAGTTAAGCATCTAGGAGTTGCATCAACCAAGACTTGTTCTGTCTTAGCAAGGCAAATCAGTTATCATGATCAAACTGGAAAACATGATGAAATGAAGTCAATGTTATATCACTGCACTTCTGAAATAAAATTCCAGCAATCTAAACATATGTATAAAAGTCGAACAGAATGTTCAGCTATCACAGAACACAGTCAACCAAAAACACCCATTAAACAAACAATAATTGCAAAAATAATAAGAAAATGGCATGTGACATCGCAAACACAAACGGATTGACAATAAGGTCAAATAGGATCAAATAGGGTCTTACCCTAGTGTCATCCCAATAAAACGGGACATAGTGAATAATGAAATCCCACCAGTTATATTCTCTAACAAACAAGGCAGCATAAAGCGGCAATATGATTTGAATACATAGATGATCTTGTATATATGAATATTATAAAATTCAAAAGGATAGAAAGCTACAATGGAAGTACTCAATTACTTGGCAGAACCCAGAGTAACAAGACAATGATAAAGACAAACGTCATATACAACCGTCCTTTGAGGATTTAGGTAGACGTCATTATAGTGTCCAAGGTCTATTCGGTATAAGTTTGAAATGTCTGTATAAATATATCTAACAAGGCAAATAGAGTTAAATTTAACACAGGAGGACTATGACAAGAACGTTATTGTTAGCATTGTGTATTGCTATATAGATGTCTGGGCTAGGAATTATAGCTGTCAAGATATTGAGTATTGCAGGAAGGGAATATTTTAATAATATTATATATATATTCCATAAAACTTAAGTTCACTGGCCATTATTTTCTGTACTAAAGTGTACAGAACTCACAGAGAAATGGGGATAATTTTACTTGAATTGTTGGTCAACTATTGACAGATAATTAACAAAAAACAGGGATCCTGTTTTCACATATATACAGGAAAGTTTTAATTAAGGAGTATTTGTCGTTGTGTACTTATTTGGAATTTCAAGTTGGAAGGCAAATAATTTAATAAACCCATTGTATTGAGCTATTTCTTGAAGAAAAACAAAAGGAATGAATCTTGTGTTCGTGTATGCCCTTATTGCTGAACAGTTTTAAAATGTCTAAAGTTTCTCGAAAAATGCAAATTTCCAGGGCCTGATCCATATTCAAATTTGTCTCTATTGACTAATTATAACCGAACTTTAATGGGGATAAGTGTAAATATTTGTATTTCAGCTCGCTCTTCACCCTGTAATAAAAAGAATGACTGCCGTGATTATGAAGACTGTGTAGGTGTTTGGACCAAATACACGAACGGAGTACAAGCTATGTCTAAACAAGCCTGGTGCATGTGCCCTTTTGGGTACGGTGGCAAAAGGTGCAAAAGTGCGTATTTCTACTTTACAATGATTCAGTGTAGTCACCTTTCAAGTATTATATTTTGCTATACCACTTCAAAATGGAAAATGATATGGTGTAAATGTTTGTTGAGACCACAAACATAGTATGTTTCACATTAGATGAACGCCTTGGAACGGTGAGCGGCAAAACGGCCGCTGGGGGTTTAAACCGTCTAGGTTATTTTGTATACCAGATTTCACTCTTACCCTTTTGTCATCCCAATAAAACGGGACAGTGTATATAAAGAAATACCGACCAGGCTATATTTTCCAACAAACTAAGCAGCATCTATCATACTGGTCTCTACCCTTAATGGTAATATACCGCATCGAAATTGACAAAGTAATGACTGTTAATTTTTATTGCAAATAGTGTTCTTGTACCCATGATTTCTAAGAGGTAATATATTTTGGATAACATTAGGGACTGTTGCCCGTCTAACAGTGACAGTGCTGAAAAACCTAGAGCTTCTATAAAAGTTAAAAGACAGCATAATACTACAACGATTGTTAATACTCAAAACTGTAGGGGTAAGAATGTGATGCCATTCTGGCATTAGGGTAACTACACTTAAATTAAACGTGGGGTCCATGATACCCGCAAACATAATTGATAAAAATACATTTATTTAATTATATTTTCTTGATATTCAAATATGTACAGTCAAACTGACATTAAATAAATAAAATAAAGTCATGATAAAAAGACGGCAACAGTGTTAAGTGTTCTTTTAGTGAAATATTAGCATGAACATGTACCTCAATGTTCATGCGCACACTATGCGCACATGGATCCCTGACTTGATCTGCGTGTTTTATATCTGTAATTACAGGTTTACCTGTACTATAGGCATGCGCACATGGATCCCTGACTTTATCTGCGTGCTTTATATCTGTCATTACAGGTTTACCTATACTATAGGTATGCGCACATGGATCCCAGACTTGATCTGCTTTTTTATATCTGTAATTACAGGTTTACCTATACTATAGGCATGTGCACGTGGATCTCTGACTTTATCTGCTTGTTTTATATCTGTAATTACAGGTTTACCTACACTATAGGTAAGGGCACATGGATCCCTGATTGGATCTGCGTTTTTATATCTGTAATTACAGGTTTACCTATACTATAGGCATGTGCATGTGGATCTCTGACTTTATCTGCGTGTTTTATATCTGTAATTACAGGTTTACCTATACTATAGGTAAGGGTACCTGGATCCCTGACTTGATCTGCGTTTTTATATCTGTAATTACAGATTTACCTATACGATAGGTACGTGCACATGGATCCCTGACTTGTTCTGCGTATTTTATATCTGTAATTACAGGTGTACCTATACTATAGGTATGTGCACATGGATCCCTGACTTTATCTGCGTGTTTTATATCTGTAATTACAGGTTTACCTATGCTACAGGACAATACGAAGACTGATTGTATACATACAATGCTTGGCCCCGCCTATGCGCACATGGATCCCTGTCTTTATCTGCGTGTTTTATATATGTAATTACAAGTTCACCTATACTATAGGTATGTGCACATGGATCCCTGACTTTATCTGCGTGTTTTATATCTGTAATTACAGGTTTACCTATGCTACAGGACAATACGAAGACTGATTGTATACATACAATGCTTGGCCCCGCCTATGCGCACATGGAGCCCTGACTTTATCTGCGTGTTTTATATCTGTAATTACAGGTTTAATCTGCGTGTTTTATATCTGTAATTACAAGTTTACCTATACTGCAGGACAATATGAAGATTGGCTGTATACATACAATACTTGGCCCCGTCGTCTATGCGCGCATGGATCCCTGAATATATCTGTGTGTTTTATATCTGTATTTAAAGGTTTAATCTGCGTTTTTTATATCTGTAATTACAGGTTTACGTGTACTACAGGACAATAAGAAGACTGACTGTATACATACAACTCTTGGCCCCGTCTGTATGTGCCAGAAAGATTCACGCGATAACGTTACTCTGTGTAGAGTAGATATAGAAAAACAGAAGATTACAGCAACAGAACAGTTGCAATTAGGCATGTATTAATGGCTTTAGTACGATAGCAGTATAACATGTGCATGTTCATTTATACATTTTATAAGAATTATGAGTGACAAAAGTTAGATAAATACATATTGTATCATCGAATGCTTTCAATAACTAGATTTCTCATGCGATATAATGACTATGCTTATACAGTAAATCTAAAATCTAGATTATGAAGTGTATGGTGTGTCAACGTGTGTGTCCCTGTGACATACTTTCTCCAAAATAAAGAACCAGTCGTATTTTCTGCACAAATCATGAACTTACAACATTGAATATCTTGTCATCTGTGTGCGGCAATTGAATCAGACATCATCAGTTTGTTCCTTTCGGTATTTCCTTTCATACTCTTGTTGACATGATGTACATGTTCCATCTTATGTTATGCCGTTGTTACCTACTTTCTTTGCAATTAAGGTGCAATCTAGTTTTCGATAACTGCTATTTTGCCTATACCTAGAACGTGGAAAAAATCTTCATGCGTGTGTTCCTACCATTGAACTGACATATATGGTATCCCAGTATTGCCATCGCTGTGACCGTCCTTTTACATATAAGTCTGACACAAACGTGCTGTATCCCTCGGCTGTAAAGCTCCGTGTGTAGACGAAACTGCAGTATTCAGTTCAATGACATGCCACTTTCGTTGTTTATACCGAGAATGGAGCGCTGTGGTCTAGTGGTACAGTGGTAGAGCGTTGGACCCATGATCCAAAAGTCGTGGGTTCGATTCCCACCATAATCATATGTGTCGTGTCCCTGAGCAAGATACTTTATTTGCATTTGCTTAGTAATGGTTCTACCAAGGAAGACATCGAGGATTATTAAAATAAGTTCCGAGAGCTTTCGTTACAATCGATGTAAAATAAATAAGTTTAAACTAAACTAAAACTATACCGAGAGTCATGGTCCTTTTTTGTATTTGTGTTACATTTAACATGCAAAATGTTTTTAAGTTTCACTAAGTTGATTTTAGCAAAACTGGTGTGAATCCACCTGACTGTAACGTACCTATTTAGTTTAGCATAAAGGCCAATTAAATATGTTTTACACAAATGAGTTGTCTACGTTTTGTGTTAACATTCCAATGATGGATACTATTGAAGAGTGACAACCACAACACTATAAAAGGGTATTGACCATGATCTGTTAAGTTTCACCATTGTCTAACTGGTTGTACCAAAGCCAATTACACAATTCTCCAATTCCATGAGTGAATGTTTGCCAAGCAAATGAAACCTCTACAGGCTCTATTTTGAACGGTATTGATAGGATGTGTATGGGTAGTACCCAGTTTGCACTGCTATGCTAAATTATTGGGCAGACCCTATCATGCCATCAAACAAGTTTGTGAACATTTCATAAGAGCAAACTTGTCATTGTTTGGAATTCGTGCCAGCATTTGTGCCAATACATAACATTATGTGAAACTTCGCAGATTGTTATGTCCATTTTATTCACTTAACTTACATAGCTTTTATTATGATTTTTCTTCGTGTTTTGTTGACATTTCCATGATGGATACTCTCGAAGAATGACAACCATAGCAAGATAAAAGGTTACTGACTATGATTTGTTAAGTTTCACCATAACCTAAATTGACTTCTATTTTCAAACCATAACATGTGTTTAGGTCGTGTTCTAAATGTCAGAGTTCTTACCGTGATTTGCAAATAATCAAATTTTACTAAAAAAAACAACGTCGAAGTTTGAAAATAATGGCCAATAAAAAAAAAGTGCTTTCAGCCATGGCTAACATACAAACATACCTATGGATATCATTCAGTATTACACAACATTATGATCAATATTGCTGTAAATTTACATATCATCATTGCCTTAGATAGTCTGCCTTGTCAACTAGATGATTACAGCTTTCTTCATATTGACGCTCTCCTTCTGGAGGTAATATAGATTATTTAACTGCTGCTTTGATTATAAAGAAATCCTTAACGAGATGTTAGGTAAATCCTTTTTTACTAATCTTTTCAAACTAATCTCTAAAAAGACAGCAACATAAATAAACATATCTTTCAGGAGATTTTTGTTCATATCTCTCTTTTAGAAACATTTTTTATTCAGAACATAGTTGGATGTTGAGTATAAACGTTTTCTCTCAGCGTGTTTTTTTCTTCTGTTATACGATATGATTTTTTTTATTTTGTTTTAACTAATGCGCAATAGTGCTTTGTTTATTTTGTCAAATCTTACAATACTCATTCTTAGTACATATTTTGTAGATAGATTAGCATCATTAACATAGTCTTAATGTGTAATATATATGCTAATATCGTTTGATGTTATTAGCTACTTTGAAAATATGTTGATGGTTTTATAAGTATAGTCTCTTATAATTCTAATTAGAATGGCATGGCTATCTTATAATGTTTACGATGTTTTATTTATGTTTGTATTTATTGTAAACCATGATGAGACTTTAATAAAGAAATATATATATACGACAAAAAAGTGTTTATTTAAGCTCTGGAATATCTATTGACAATGCATAATGATTGAACTATAATAATATGCATTGTTTTACACTCACTTAATACCGACGAAAGTGCAACATTCAATAATAAACGTTGATTTGTCGTGTGGTTAGTGGCCGAAAGTGGTTAAGTGGGTGTCGGTTGTCCGGTGTTAGTTAATAATATATGAGAGATTATGAATAGCATTTCACAGAGGAACCATTTGAATTATAGTAACAAGGTTGTATGTTAAAAAGTCAATAAACGTGGCTAAGGTTTTGATTGCAGTTTAATCCCGAGACGATTTCGTTCTCTAGTGCAACAATTTCCGGATTTTGTTAATGAATTAATTATTCTTTTTGTCTCTATGTTTAATAATGTTCCAGCCGAGAAACAAGTAAAAGAGAAGAGATTAAAAGAACAACAAGCTCTGATGTTAGGTAAGTTCTTACAGGTACATGTTACACTATGACATTATGACAAGAGAAGAAATTTGAAATAAAAATAAAAACACAACCCGCAGCCTTTAACCAGGAATTACGAAACGAGTATTAATAAATGTTGCAAGATTGCTTTCAACTGGCTTTATGGCATTGAATATTCGAAATATTCGAAACATTATACTAAGATCATAACGCTCGACGTTTGTTTACATCTCCCGATGAAAGAATATGTGTTTAATTAAATCAAAACATTTGACAATTTAATTTAACAAGTTATTGTGACAATATATTAAAGGTTCATATGCTAGCGTCGAACACAAATTGCTGGCATAAAAACATGATCGTCATCTCACGATAATGCATTTTCTCTCTAGGACCGAAGGTTTCGTTTTACTCATTCTGAATACAGTTTTGGTATTATTTCAGTTGAGAAACAAACTCGAGCTGAAATATTAAAAATACAACGAGAGCGACAGTTGGGTAAGTCTACACAGGATCGTGTCTGCAGGAGAAGAAATAAAAAGAACGAATGATATATCCATGTTATAGATATGAGTATATATACTCGTATCTCTATGTGTTCATGGATTAATTTTGTCAAGGTTATATTGATAGATTTAGGTTTTTCCCATGTGTGGACAAATCAGTTTACTTTTAACGAAAAGTCATTTCTTACATGTATTAAAGATAAGCTAAAAGCAAGATATTTATCTTTTTGGAATTGTAAAATGAAATCTGTAAATACTGATTTCATGAGTAAATTAAGAACTTATAAGCTATAAGAAAGAATATGCTTTTGAACCTTACTTAAATATAATATGTGATAAAAATATAAGAAAATTGTTATCCGCATTTAGGATCAGTGCACATGAACTTGAAATTGAAAAAGGTAGATATAACGGTAAACATATCAATGATAGATTATGCAACTTATGCCAGACTATAGAAGATGAAATTCATTGTATGTCCATTTGTAAAAAATATGCCAAACAAAGAAATCTGCTTTATTTAGAACTGACCAAATATGGATAACCAATTTGTAATAATCCTCAGTTGGATTTTTTGACTATAATGTCTAGCACAAATGCTAATATTATAAGAGCAATTGGAAGATTTATGAAGCAATGCAATTTAAAAACTAAAGACTAGCTGTGCCCTAGCTATAATATATTTCACTAACACTGACTGTATTTATATATGTTGTAATTTACTATGTAAATTTGGATTTAACTTTAATTATGTATTTTGTTTTGCCTTTAATCTTGTAATAGATATAATAGCGCAATAATATTTGCTTTGCCTGTCCGATCTTTTTATATTTCTTTTTATTCTATTCTAAATATTCTATTCTCTTCTATACTGGCGGTCAATGTAAAATGCATCAGTAGATAATACGGGTGTTAAATGTTATTGCTAAAGAACTGAGTGTGAGGTTTGGTGCACCCTAGAACCTGGTTTAAACCCAAGGCGGTAGCCCTATTGTCTACCTTCTTTTTGTATTTGTGAAGTCGTATTTGACCTCTTACGAGTGTCATTTAATAAGTTCTGTCACTAACGCGTTTTAACAAGTATGTTCTCGTTGTGAGTGTTTTTGTTTGATACCATATGAAAGAGAGTTTCAATACCATTCCATTGATGATAAATAAATGCTGTATCTGCTGTGTGACGAAAGTTATGGAACATTTAATACCCATCTCTAATACATACTGAGGCATTTTCGTCCTGAGTTTTTTTCAGGTATGTTAATTGTTACTTTTTTAAATATCTGTTTCTCTTTAAGTATTTGTCGAAGACCTTTGAAATTTCTCATACATTACCAGTTATATTGTGCATTACACGATTCAGAATTTAAGCATGGTAGATGAAAAGTTATTGTCTTAGAAATTAACATTTTAAGCTAACGTGTAAAATTAATTTAATGATAAATGACATAAAATGGAAGGGCAGTTTTATGAAATAGCGTTTTTGGATGATCAATATTTTCACTAAATATTGTACAAAATTGTACAATAATGTGTTGAAAATGAAATTTAAACTCTGAAGAACTAGGATTTGTATAAAAATATGAAAACGTATTAATACTATGAGAATAATTACGACATTTAAAAGATATTATAACATTTCCGTAAACAAAATGAAGAAAATCAGTGTTATTTCTGCTAACATTAAGGGATATGGATTCACTCATATCTGGTTTGCAGCAAGACCTTTTCGATTCTTGACAATCATTTTCATGGATTATGGGCGAATAACACAGATGGCGCACATGAAAAATTCAAAAGCAAAGAATTATTTAAATAATTTTTACAACGTTTTGTAACAAGGACATTTTAGAGATCCAGTGCCCAAAAGGTGTGGTAGGGAGAGATAATTCAGGGGTAGAAATAACCGGAAATATTTCATTTTTGTTTGTGGAATTTAAGAGAGCGAACCCGATAGTACTATAAATACACTACTTTATCTCAGTGTAATATCCAGTTCAAAGGATATATGCCTAGTGACAGAACTTTTGAAGCACCCTCGTATTCATTTGTAATGTTGTATTCTTTTGTAATGTTGTTCTTTGTTTCTCTGTGTGTTTATGATTGACTGTCGTCTTTGAATGCTACTTTTTCCTGTTCGATTTTTTATCCATAATTCAATTAAAATCACAAGGGTAGAAAACAAAAGTCACACATTGTTATACCGGGTTATGTCCAACCGTTTTTGAAATTCATACTTAATATCCTTCGATTTCAAAATTATTATAATTATTAATATTATTATTATAATTACTTAAACAATACAATTTTACATACATATGCTCTACTGGTGCGTTTTGATTGACCGCCAGTATATATTTATATATATCTGAATATACGTATATGAAAATATAAAAAAAAAGCAATACATTCCAAACTTTTGTATTCTGCTTTAAGCCATGTTTAGCATTAAAAAATGGAATATTGATAACATTCAGCCGAACATAATGTTCAGCATTATTATTAATTGACTTTATTATATTGACTATTTCAACATTTAGGTCTCACTCCACCTTAAGATCGCTTGCAAGCTACGCTCCGAACATTATTGCACTGAAAATAATATAATGTGTTAGATATTTGGTTCTGAGTTTTCAATTGTTTCCTTGTTTTACAAAATTGGATCGTGTCATGATTGTGTTTGTTGCTCTCAAAGGATCACCTTTATCAGTATTATTCATACAGGTTTGGACATAACTGAGTACGTTTGGGTCTAGATCTGACAACTGATTACGAGTATTGATACATTCCAATTGTAAAATTACAAATAGATTCAAACAGTATTCCTGAATCGGTTAAGTTGTCCGCGGAAGAATTCCTCATATGCAGCATAGCGCAAAACTACTGTTTAGTGAGACGTACACCTAATGCATAATAATAGTACATTCTCTTTCTAAAATCTGCAAGCATAACCCATAGGTTCCAAGGAAAGCAGGATTTCCAGATATTGGTGTTAGATTATGTATTTGGTATTATTCCAGCTGAGAAACGAAAGCATGGAGAGGTTTCAAAAGAAAATCTAGAGCATGAGTTAGGTAAGTTTTTACATACAACACTTTTTCTTCCTGACTTCTCCTTCAAGAAAATATGAGATTGTCTTTCCAGTTTTTTTTCCAGTGTGGATGGGTTTGTTCATCTTAACTTTATGAAGTTGTGGTATCCAAGGATTATATGATGGATGCTTTGTTTCAACTAAAGAATTCAAAAGAATATTGCAGTCAGCGAGGTTCAAGTCTGTAACACTGCAGTGTAATTAGTAAAGACAAGAGTATGACTTTATAATAGATTGTTGGACGTCACTTGTAACAACGTTTAGTAAAGACACTAGAGGAAAACAATTTTCGTTTGGAATGTTTTTATGCAAGCTGCAAGTAGTACTTATTTTGTTTCGAAGAAAAAGGTCATATGTCCAAGGAGGAATATTTTTCACTTACATATAACTAATACCGTTTAATATTTTATTTGCATTTTGTTAACTCTATTGACCTTATAGAAAATGGTATTGTGTTAGTGCTCATTTTACTATACGTATACCATTTAAAAATCATTTGAACCACCAATTATTTGAAGTTGTTTAAAGGTCATTCTGTACTGGTATTTAGAAATAAATATTTTGTCTGAACACATAAGGGTAAATAAAAAATACCCACAATGTTCAGTAATGTGTATGTCAACTGTTTTACACAGCAACATGATTGCATTGTTTATTGACTGAAGTAATAAGGCAATCGACACATTGTTAAATTTCAAATATAAAACTTGATATACAATTCGAATAGGAAATGTAGCCTTCAGGGACTAAAATTCAAACACAAACACGCACATAAATAAACAACAACTATATAGATGCATAAAAGGAAAAATACGACATCACAAACGTAAAAGGTTGACAAAAGGGATACCGGCTTGGAACGGTCAGTGGCAAAAAACGCCGGAATTGGTGCTAGGGTGCGCTAAACCTAAATGTTGCCATCTTGTCATCCCGATAAAACGGGACAATATTCATTAATAGGCAATATAAGCATAACACATAAATGATCATGTATATATAACATAAAAAGTCCAGAAAGCCAAAAGGCAAGTACTCAATTATTGGCAGAAGCCAGAGCAACAAGAGAACAAACCGTTAAGGGTACGACAAGACAAGACTTATACGTTATATGAAATCATTTTTACATTTCTGAGATTTCTTTAAAACTTGTTAACAGTGTTCTACTCCTTTGGGAGCTGATTAGGTTTGAATAATAGATGAGGTTATATATACACAACATACATATTTGTTTATTACTTTTATTATTTTGAGAACATACTATCTTATCATTATATTCGTTATGAGCGCTTGCTTGAGACATTGTTTTTAGTTGCCATGAATTAGATGGGGGAACCTATATTTTAAATTTAAAGAAAATCTGCATAAAAAATGACAAATATTGATGAAACGTGTTGTATTTATCTAAATTAAGGCATCTTGAAAGTGTTAGTCTTACATATTAGGACTAAGTAAGGTTATGTTACTGATGTCCAGCATTAAACAAAAAAGGAAAAGTCCTTTAAACTCATTTATTCCAAAACCAGGAATGTCTATTAAACGTTCCTGGCCAAAACAAAAGTGTAATAATGCCAATCCTATTGTCTCGTATATTCATGTATTTCACATACATTTCAAAGCGTACCATCCAAAGTGTAAGAATATTTTTTATGCTCTAACTGTTTAATGATATTTTATATTTGTTAAGCCTCAGAGTTGAGGAGCGAGAATGAAGGGAACAGGGTCGTCCGGATTATTCCGCTATCTCAGTCAGGTATTTATATCAGAAAGTTTTAAACCCTGTGAGATTTATTGCTACAATTGAATAAAATGAAGTGCATATGTTCACAAGTGTCATGGGAAGACATTTTGGTAAAATATTATAAGTATTATAATAATGCATTAAAACTTGGCCAAAATATTGTTAGAATCCATCGTGAGTTTGCATGTGGGACAAATCATTTCACCCAGGGTGACATTGTTGACCCCAAACTGACTTTTTATACATTATTTTATTATCGAATTTAAGAGATTTGCAGTGGTTTTGTTAACCTTATCGCGTAAACCAATGAACACCTGTATACGTATTAAGAGATTGTATAGCTCTGCTTATGGGTGTTTACTACAGGTCCTCCAGAAGAAGACGACGACCCATGTATTTCCAGTCCTTGTATAAATCGCGGAATTTGCAGGCGTGATCTAACCTCGCAAAAACAAAAATTCCATTGTGTATGTCCGTTAGAATACAGAGGAGTGTACTGTAATGAATGTAAGTAATATAGGTATTAGTTAGCAGACAAATGCTTAAAAAGACATACGGCAGAATGTGTGTTTGAAAAATTGAAAATTCTTTTTTATTACCCATTTAAAGTTTCATTATCGACAGACTGCGCATTTGGCCAAAGCAGGTGAGCAAACTTAGACTTTAAACGTTGCAATCCCTTAACATTAAACACAATACTGAAATGGCTTGACCTTTTCAAGCGAAACTTCAACATTTATGAATTTCGTGTAACAGAGTATACTTTGATTAAAAGGTATACTACATGACATAGTTGTCCTTTCTGTAATTAGTTGTGGCCCCTTTTTGAACAAAACGCGTTGAGATATCTCTGGAATATTACGTGGAATTAGGTGTATAATTTTTATAATAGTGTAGTATAGGCAATTTTTTGATTATGCGTTTCTTTTCCCTTTCCGTGTATAATCCCTATGATCCGGTATAATTCTCAAAACGAAGAATAAGCACACCTCGTATAATTAAAACACTCTCCCGTAAATCTACACTGTTCTATCATAGCCATGAGAGACTGCCACGAAGTCAGTTGTATCAAGAAAAGTGACTGTGTCTCCACACCATTTGGAGCCCTCTGTGTCTGCGACCATGCCGACTATGACCGTCTGTGCCAAGTTAAAATGAAAATTACAACACAATGGGGTAAACTTACTAACTTTTTGTTCATATTTTACGAATATATTTAGACAGAATATTATAAGTGCTTTAATTCAACCGATGGAAACTCTTTACTACTAAAACATTTTATAACTTATTTCACCTACCCAAATACACAGTAGCGAAAATGTGACTTTTTGATCGGTTTCACGGCAAAAGATATAAACAAAACGCTCTCAATTCAGGTAGGGTTTTTCTTCATATCTTTCATAATAATAAAAACATTTCGTTCAAATAATCGCACGTACCCTTAAAATGTCAACTCTTTCCTCCGCCGCAAAAGGCAATTTGGTTCATTCAGTACTTTCTGAGATTAGCCCCCCCCCCCCCCCCCCACCCCCCCCCCCCCCCCCCCCCCCCCCCTCCCACACACACACACACACACACAAAATGTTAACGGTCATAAATTTCTTTCTCTTCCAAGACTTTGGGAGTGCTAATCTCAGAAAGTGCTAGATATACCGGCTACCATTTTGTGGCGGAGGAAAGAGCTCACTTTGGACGGGTATGTGTACTTTAGTTGAATGAAATTTGATCAATTTGAAGAAAGTTATGAAGCGAACACCTACCTAAATCAAGCGTTTTGTTTACCATTTTTTGCAGTGAGACTTAAAAAAAAGTCACATTATTTCGCCACTCTGTTAAAACAGGGACTAAAACTGAAACCTTGACCGCGGCTATAGTAGGACCGATACTCATTACTATTGCTTGGCTACTTCATTGACTAGGAATTTTCTCATCTGTAGTGCTTAGTGTCTGCTAAAAGGTTAACTTATATTCTAACAAATAGGAGACATATTTAAATACTGAGAGTTTTTAAACTGGTTCTTAATGTATACATAAACCAACATTTTGATCCGTTTTTATATTTAAAATAAGTTGCAAATCTACCAAAAGTGATATTGCTTTACATATTTTAGAACGCATCCAGCTAGTTATATCCAAACGTACGCGGTACATCGGTGTGATTATTCTGGGAGTCATCGCAGGAACTATACTGTTGATAATTACATGCTTGATCGTCCACTGCTGTAAGGTTTACGCTAAACGGTAAGAACACGATGTAAATACAAGTATTGTTGTTGTGCAAAGCTGCGATAATAGTAACTCTTATGGTGTGTACCTACCATGTAGCTACGACGCCATCCTTTGTAGAATAAGTAGGTATCAGGGTCGACCCCATCAATAGAGGTTTCTGAAGACATCAAGCAATGCCTGCATAAAACAACCACCGTATTTCAATATATTACATCTTACATACCACGCATGTATGCATAAAACTCGCCAAAGAGAAGAATACCTCGTTGATTCTAGGTATTTTCCTACGACTGTCCATGTTTTATAAGCTCACGTTTTCTGGAATGTTTACATTTCGACATGTCTCGCTCTGACACGTATTCCGTATTTGGAAACTTAAACCCTCCCACAGCTGACACAAATCGACAACGTTAACAGGAACGCGTCAGGTGTGTGAGAAGGGCGGGGTTAACTTTCCAAATACGGAACGAGACGTCACAACGAGAAAGAAATTATTTCTACCGTGAACAATGACAATGTCGGATATTAACAGTCCTCTAACAGTGGTCTCCGAGCACTGACAATGTCGGCGTTTCTTTCCTCTTTTTGGCAAAGTCTTCTGCATGCAGTCATGGTATTTAATGTTTGTTCTATTGAAATACGGTGGCCTTTTATGCAGGCATTGCGTGATGCCTTCAGAAACCTCGCGGAAAGGTTTGTACGGGCTTGGTACGGGGTCCATTGGATAATTAAAGCACAAGGAATCATGGCTCTATGGTAGGTACATACTACCATTAGAGCCATGATTATCACGTCTACGTTGTGCAAAATGTCAATCACTCTATCCACTTTTTATAGCATTACAAATATTGTTATATACGTTTGACATACAAATGTTCCCGCAGTGGATTGGTGATGATTGAAACTCTGGAGACAAGGATTGAAACAGGTTATAATGTGTGCCACGAAGTGTCCACAGTACAAACATGCCGGCTTTTGTTAGATACTAATTAAAGAACCATTTGCTAAAGCAAAGAATGGACATTGCAACTAAACGAGACAAAGCTTTTGACCTGTTCCTGAAAAGTATTCTGACAGCTGTTAATAGGATAAAAGAACTGCTAAAAACAAAAAAATAAAATGATCACGACATTGTATTTGTCGATGAGAATATCAAGGTAAAATGCATAAGACAATTCCTAAAGGAATTGTTTTGTCTATAAGCAGACCAGTATGAAAGGGTTCTAAGCCCATACGAGACAGTCTTTGGAAAACTTCTAGAAATGTACACAGTTAATTCTCTACTGAACGACTTCGAGAACGCATACCTAATAATAAAGGTTACTGACAGCATCTAACCTTAATATGAGGTTGCAGTCTGAGATACAGCCATATCCCCGCCGCTGTATTTTGTCCTATATATGGCTTTGACTTTGAAGATTCAGACATGGGTGTCGGGTGCCACATTGTCAACATGCCTTGATGCAGAAAATATTTATGTAGCATAGACAAAATGTGCTTTACTTTGTAAAGGATAGGGATGCAAAAATGTTACGAAATAAATAAACTGTTGAGTGAGTTAAATATTTTTGATTGAACTTTAAATGTCACACTATTTAACATGGATATCTTCATAAAATGAGTTGGGTAACACTACTTAGGGATATTTTAGCATTCCTTGGCTTTTATGAAGTTTGGGTTAATCACACTATTTAACATGAATATCTTCATAAAATGAGTTGGGTAACACTACTTCGGGATTTAGCATTCCTTGGCTTTTATGAAGTTTGGGTTAACGAAAATGTTGGTGAACCTACATTATTCTTATTTGTTGCGAAACAGAGATGGCATAACCATTTTTTACAAACTGCATAGTAGATTTGAAAATTCTAGTTGTGCACTATTTTATAGAAAAATCTATGAATTTAGGCTTCAGCCAAACTTAGAAAAATATATATTTTTAAGTACTTAGAGGTTTTTGCACAGTTAAGAGTATCGTTTAGATTAGAAACTGGAGGATGGTCAAGACCAACTAGTACTCCTTTTCACGAAGAAAGTATGAACCATGTCTGAAATTTCGAAAGTAGATATAAAAACCGAACAGAAGATGTAGCATTCAAGGACCACAGTCAACCAAAACACGCA